>CM051027.1:34005117-34027617 GCA_027627225.1 Congeria kusceri | reverse complement strand
GTCAGAGTAGCAAACTGTCATAACAGTTTCTATCCACAAATAGTGTCGATCAACTATCTGTTCTGTTTAATACTGCCACACAAACTATATTTTTATTTTTAGCCATTACATTTCATGCGTTAAGTGAATGTTAAATGTAAGTTTTATAACGCACGAATTATTACATAACAAAATTATATTACATTTTTGCCTCGCTTGCTCTGTGTCAAAGGAAAATAATCTATTGCCCAACATAATAATTATTACATACAATATGTGTAATTGTCAGTCTGAGTCAGAGCATCATTTTTTCAAATTAGTAAAATTAGCACTTATGAATTTCGTTACCAGTTGCCTTCACGATCTATTCTAAAGTGCGCGCTGTAAAGAAACATGTAATATATTAGTGTTCTCTCTGAGTTTGAGCTTAGTTCATGTACAAATGTTGCCTTGGAAATATGTATTTGTTATTATATAATTGTGTTTGTAATTGAGTCTTTATTATAAATTGGAATTATTGCTGTTATTATAGTCCCATATCCATGTAGATTCATAATATTGTTTCGGGTATGCAACTACCCCAAACTCCACCCACCTATATGACTTTTTGAAAATAATTGCGAAATTGGTGTATTTTGAACATTCTAACATGCTTTATTAAGCTCTTAAAATCTACATTTTTTAAGGAAAACATATCGTCTTTAAACTCTGAACAATTTACTCTGTAATAGAGCCGAAACATCAAACCTATACAAGCCACGCAATTATTAAAAGTCAAATTCTGTCCTTCTAGTCAGCGAACTGTGCAATTACACATTCAATATTAATATCCATATATTAATGATGATATATGTATGTAGGCAGCAGTGTAAAATTACTACAATTATCTTACTTGAATTTTAAGAGTAGATCTAAATGTTATTATCAATGGTGTATCTAAGGCAAAATCGAATGTTCGCTCAAACTGAAAAACACATTAAATAATGCATCTGGGACGAAAACATCATAAAATTTGCATCAGATAAATTATAATTGGCACTTAGTAGTATTTTTTTTAATGTAATTTACATGTTATTGAGCAATAAATCTGCCGGTCTGAAACGATGAATACATTTCATCCCTTTAAATAACCGCTTTGAATTAAATGCAAATGTATGTAACTTTAGATTTACTGATTACGCAGAATTTTTCGTTTTGCTGGTATGTCACTTTAGATTTATTGATTACCGGTACGCAGAATTTTCAGTTTTGATGATTTTCTTTTGAATTTTTTGTTTTCATTTTATTACAAAAAAAGTGCTTATTCGAGAGTTTTTAGCTCACCTGAGCACGAAGTGCTCGGTGAGCTATTGGTATACGGGACCTCTCCTGCGTCGTCCGTCATATGTCGTCCGTGTGCCGTTAACAATTTGTTTCGTTCACACGCTGGATACTTCACTTTTTATCCAATGTTAACCAAACCTGAACAGGATCTACGTCTTTAAAAGAACGTTGCTTCATACGCGACGTCGTCGTCTTTGATCTTTCCTTGCGGCATCTCTTATGTAGTTCAAACTCATGGTCTTGGGAAATTATTTTTAACGAAGCTATCCAGCAAGCCTGCGATAGTTTCTGGTTCTTTCCAATGTGATTCTCTTCTACAAACAGACTATCTCTGACATTTAACATAAATTTAACTAACCGTTAAAAATGACCACATAACTGATCAAAATTTAACGACTGATCAGTTTCCAAAGACATTTTGATCAAAATTTAATGTTTAAATGTTGGCTGGGTCATTTCTCAACGTTGAAAAAGGACCCACGGGGTCAATTTTCAACGGGGTCAATATTTAATGTTACACCGGCACCACAAGTCAGCGAAATTGACACAACGTCGGCTTCACTTGTCGTATTATTTCACAACGCAATCATACGAGTACCTTTCACAATACTTCGTGTAAAAAAAACATGCTCGTCTTTTGTTTGTCCGTTAGTTCGGTTCGATGAAAAAAAGACACAGTACATAGTACATTTGAAGACAACTGATGAGCATGACCGTGAACGTGTGAGTTATTTAAATGACATTCACTTCGAAAAGAGATAAATGAAGAGGTAAATTAATAATTCAACTAATTCTCGATGCGTGTGTGTTTGAATTTAGTCAGCTACGGATTTTGCATGTTTAAAGCTGTTCCTGATATATATAACACTTAATGTCAAAGACGTATTTAGTGGATAGGCTCATCAAACAAGGGCAATTTACTGCCAAAAAGAGGTTAATGACATACAGATGAACCAATATGTCATTCGAACATACATGTAATACGGTGAAGTATGAATTTATTCAGTGAAACAAAGTGCATTTTATGATGATGATGATGATGATGATGGTGATGATGATGATGATGATGATAAGAAAGATTTATCATATATCTTTGATACGGATCTGTAGCTGATTACTGCAGACCCACACACAACATAAAGGGATTATAACTGTACGATCAAATGTTTACGCCCCCCCTCGCCCTCCCCCCACTAACCCGAAATCCTGGATACGCCCCTGATAATATAATGCTAACAATATATATGATAATACTACAACAACTACTAGCAAAATGTGTTGGGCTAAATTTGTTTATGTAATACTTTTACCCAGCAGTAGTAGGATCAACCTACGCAAAGAGATTTGACTGTTAACCGTTAGGAGCAGTAGGCCTAAGTATGGAACGCCCTAACTGTCTTATATTATCAAATATTTTGATATAAGGTCAATATCACTGAACATAAATGTATGCCACCATTATATAATTCCACAGTCTTTATATATAAAATATGAAAAATGAATCTATAAAGATAAAACATTAATATATAAACATATAACTTCCTTATATGTAGATAAAACATTAAGGGATACAGATAAACCTTTACTATATACATATATTACTTTATTATATGTAGATATTATGTGTTTATATGAAGATAAAAGCTGATTATATAATTACCAAATATTATGATATAAAGTCAATTTGAATGAACATAAATGTATGTAACCATTATTTAATTGCATAGTTTCTACATATAAACATGTAGTTTGAATTTATAAAGACAAAACATTAATATATAAAGATATAACTTCCTTATATGTAGATAAAACGTTAAGGGATATAGATAAATTTTACCTGCATATAAACACGATATATGTTGATATAATAAAATTTTATCTTTATTCTATAAGGTTTTATGTTCATATAAAGATCTTTTACCTTCATATAAACAAACAATGCCTATATATAATGAAATAATATCTGTATATAATATAGTTTTATCTGTATCCCTTTACGTTTTATCTACGTATAAGGAAGTTATATCTTTATATATTAATGTTTTATCTTTGTATATTCAAATTTTATATTTATATATAGAGACTGTGCAATTATATAATGGTTGCATACATTTATGCGCATTCAAATTGACTTTATATCATAATAGTTGGTCTTATAAGACAGTTGAGGCGTTCCATACCTAAGCGCTGCAACAAGTTTGTAGTAGGATATTTCAATGAAGTAAGGACCATTGGCTAACCATTTGTTTAAAACAACGGGGACCCGTATAACAAAACCCATTTCGTTTAGAATGCTATCAAACATGGGTATCGTTGTGCTCCAGTATCGACCTGCACCTGCTTGAAATGCAGAATGCTCGTGTTGCCATGAAATCCGACTCAGCTGAATGCGGTTCCTGAAACTGGAATTTATTAATTCAATGTTTTCGCAAAATACGCTAGGGAAGTTTCTATGAGACTGTCGCTGATAAGTATCGCTTATTAATTATTAACTTGCTTCGTGGTCATTTCGCATAAACCATAGCTACTTAAAAAGAATTCCTGGAAAATATCCATACAATATGTTAATATGTACGGATACATTTCAGCAGTCATTTGTGCGTTCCAGAGGTGTTCGATTACCCGTTTATGCGAATGGAACCGGCACTTCCAATACCCATGGCACCTTGAGCATTTTACCTCAGTTTTCTACATATGAGACGTGTCGTAGGAAAACCGGGCTAAATGCATGTGCGTAAAGCGTCGTCCCGGATAAGCCTGTGCAGTCCGCACACGCTAATCCAGGACGGTACTTCACGCTTTTATGGTATTCTCTGTTTCAAGGAAGTCTCTTTTAAAGACAAATCTACTGTAGGCGGAAAGTGCCGTCCCGGATTAGCTTGTGCGGACTGCACAGGCTAATCCGGGACGACACTTTACGCACATGCATTAAGACCGGTTTTCCCACGACACGCCTCATATGGATTATTTAAGTACTTTATTCATACTGAAGGATGTCTCTCATTTCATAAGAAAGTTATGTTACAAAGACCGTAATTATGATAACTGCATGAAGCTTGTTTAAAATTAAAAATTAAGAAATACTAGTAACCGTTCTACAAAAATATATAATCAGGGGCCCATATTAGGCGCGTAAATTACGCAGACACAAATGGAAGATACGCAACGAAAGTATAATTTTGGTGTAGGATACATTTGCACACATTTTTGTCGATGTTCGCGTATATATATTAGTAACTGGAAGACAGAAACAGTTTTGACATGCTTGCTAAATTCAATGTGTAGTTGATATGTTCAGTAGATTTTTCAGAATTCTTAATCGTAACACTATTGTATTCAAATGGTGCTGCTACATTATTAAGGATTATTATAATAATAATCTGTTCATCTGCTCATATCGTAATTTATTGTTGGATGTAACCTATTACTGGTATTGTCTTACAAATGATAACACCTATGGTATTAACATGTAATGCAATAGCTCATTAACGTATTCAGACAATAGTATCATATTGGCCAGCCATTATCCGTGGTTCGATTGAGGTCATGTGGCAGTAAAAGTCGCATATTTCAAGTTGTGGATTTGTCCCGTGACCGAAGTAAACGTACGAGCTTCGTTCTGTAGCGTATCGTTGTTAACACCTGGGCTCGTATTCATTAACCAATTCTTAAGACTAAGACTAAGTATAAAGAATATTATTGAAACCGTTTTGTTCTAAGAACGCTGTAAATTTGAATCTAAGATGGTTTTCACCCACCCAAATTACAGCATTCTATCTTTTAGAACAATCATTTATGAGATTAGCAACATTGGTACCAAACATATTTTCAAACGAACAGCTCTTATTTCTTGAGTCTCAGTCTATTCTTGATTCTTAAGTCTAGGAATGGGTTGGTGAATACGGGCCCTGGGCTGGTACTCACATAACAGAACATAACATAATTTTATTACACATAAACTTTACAGTTTCTAGTTTTTAACAATAATACATTATACGTTATACATTATACATTATAGTAAGTGATCATTTATTTTAATATTTCTAGAACAGGATGAACTTGACAAGATAAAAATGAAGCTTGCATTTTCACACATAAGAATAGTACATCTAGTTAACATGGAACTGTTTTCGTATGTCCATTGAAGTAAGCAACAATTATATAACAATAACAACATGAATATCATATTAATTAATTAAGCAGTAGTGGTATAGAATATGTTTAAAAATACACATCAATATGCACATATATACAAAAATCTATTATTAATTGTTCATCTTTAATATTTTGGCGAATACTTAATGCCTATTCACAAAGCATCTTAAGTAATTTCTTAAATATGTTCACTTAAATGCACAATTTGAATGTATTATATTTCTTTACTTAATAAACAGATGCATATGTTGTTGATATTGCTCAAATAACGTGTTCATAATGATGCTATTTTAAAGTGTTACTTAGTACTAAACTGTTCCTTTATGGAATTATACAGTTTAGGAAATTTCCAAATTTAAGGATAAGGATAAAAATTAACTTAAGATGTTTTGTGAATACCGCCCCTGATTGTAATTGGACTTGCCCAGATATATTACATATTCCCAGTATCCGTTTTCATAATCGGTTGTTTTTATTTCACAATTAAAAATCCACTTTGAAACAGAACATTTGAACAGAACCTTTTTGAAAATGTTCTACATTAAGATCATAAAAAAAACCAACACACTATGCTCGTAATTAGTTTATTTTCATAATTTAAATGTTCGTTATATATCCTACGATGACAAATGTTTTCTTGTTGTCTCTATACAGCGTGATTCACATGAACTACGTCAGTACTTAAATTTACATTAAAAATAAAATATATGAAATGCGAACAATACTAAATGCATTTAATTCTTTTCAGCAAGGACAGTTTTCTTAAATTGCCCAACGTTGACTTGACTTGACTTGACTTGACTTGACTTGACCATCATTTTATAATTTAAAGTTATGGGGCTAAGTGTCTAAGTCCGTATTTTTCACGCAAAAGTCCTGCGACATTTAGAACGATTTATTCTCCTTTATTCGCCTAAAAATGA
Organism: Congeria kusceri; assembly: GCA_027627225.1. Lineage (NCBI taxonomy): Eukaryota > Metazoa > Mollusca > Bivalvia > Myida > Dreissenidae > Congeria > Congeria kusceri. Next base: position 34,021,237 of record CM051027.1, on the reverse strand, counting down.
CACCCGGTAACGCAATATCGCGATCAACAAAACAAACAAAAATAGAATCAATGTGTTTAGTGCAAACTGTTGATATTAATGCATTTTTAAACCCATTTAATGTCAATTTACCTTTGAACGGATTAAAATTGATTACCGATCCCCGGCTATTGTAAGAGAAGTCATAAAGTTCATTGTATAGATTACAGAAATGACACTTTCTTGTCAGTCATTTACAAAAGACACGATATCATTAAACAGACACGATCCTATTAAAGTACATTGAAAGATTTGCTAAAGGTCGCTATGAACAAAGCATTTCTTGTTACTGTGACTGAATCGATAGAAAAGAATTTTTAATGTGGTTCCGTTAATTGATAATGTCAGTGCAGATTTGCAAGGAGTCATAGATATGTAATGGCAGCATGTTATGTGTGAATATATTTCTGGGCTATCAGATATGAATGAAACGATTCGATAACGAGGTGTGATAAATATGTGATTTTTATGCGGATATTTTAGAATGCAATCAGTTAAACAGTACAAACAACAGGATTTATTGAATCTGTTATTGTAAGTATCAAAATATTATTACTAACATAAGCTGAAAGTCTGACTATATTTGTGTTGTAATATATCGATTATGGATCTGAGATGTTTCAACATTGATTCATAACATTTTTTAAATCAATTTGACACCGTGTATTTTAACACAGTCAGACGAAGGGATTTTGGTATTCAAATAATGTATTACCATTTATGGTGTACAGTGCATGTGTGGGCGGGAATGGGGTCGGAGACAGAGAAACATACTACATGTAGTCTGACACTCGTGACTGTTTTCTAACGAATCACGCGTTATAGCTATGTACGTTTTTTTATGACGATCACTGGATTTCATTTCTAAATATTGACACATACATATTTCCCACCTTAGCTGAGTTGAAAATCGCATTATCTAAATTATAGAGATATAAAACACATTTATTTACTTTTACACTGGTATAATTTAACCCCTTCGTTACCATCCCATAATTTTTATTTCGATGTGAGTGTGACCTACATGGGGTGACCAGAAACTAGCCTTTACTAATTACGTCATGATCTTCCTCTTAGACTAACACCCACGCATGATGGTTGACATAAAAAGAAAGGCTCCCCTCGTCTCTTGTGCTTAGATATAACATAACTATATTTAGTGGTGTTTTTTTTCCTGGTACCCTACGGCCTACGCATTTACATGTTGACACTATATAACATAATATGTTTTTGTTCTATGTAACATGTTGGCCGAAAGTTACTTTTTGGCGAGTACACGTAAACAACCACACACACAAAAAGTTTTGATGTTGATTTTTCCTTTTCTTAAACGCTTTACTGCCTACTGGTCAAATCGATTTTATCTCATACTTTATCTTCTTCACATAATTATACGTTGAATTATTAATTTATTCGATAACACATGCATTTACTTGCTAACAATATTCATAAATAATAAGTATTTGTTGTGAGTTTTATGTCGAAACGTTAACTATTGGGATCACATTTAAACGGATGCTCTAACAGAAATGTTGTTTTTACTTATGTATATTTCTCTTTTTCTAATTATCGACCGAATGGTTGCTTCGTCTAGCTGTTTCCAGTAATTTATAAATACAACCTCCATATCCATTACAGATTGCTTATTCTTTTATATTAGTTTACATTTTAAGAAATATAGTTAAACACACCAGACCACCTTCCCCCATAAACTTATATTGTACTTTTTTTTGGACTTTTTGATGTTTTGTGAAATTGTTATCTATTAATTATATGCTCACCTGTTGTCACAATATATGTATTTTCCATATCCATTACAGATTGCTTATTCTTTTATATTAGTTTACATTTTAAGAAATATAGTTAAACACACCAGACCACCTTCCCCTATAAACTGATCTCGTTAATTTTTTTTTATTATTTTCTGATGTTTTGTGAAATTGTTATCTGTGAATTATATGCTCACCTGTTGTCACAATATATGTGTTATGTATCATGTGACCTGTGAAACACAACACAGATCTGTTTTGTTCTGTTCTGTTCTGACACTTTATTAATGTATCACATAATTCTCAGGTTCAAATTGTCATAGTTTCTAAAAGTGCATTTGTGACTTAGGAATTAACCACTTTCAAATGTGGGCGTACTTCCACCCAAACCTGTCGTGATGATCTTAACTTGGTCTTACACTTGGCTGCCGCTGGCAAAGACGACATACGTAATACAAGAAATGCATTCACATGGTTAAACAATAAATGTAAATACATGTATTTGGATAGATTCTAACTTGTTAATAGAAAGCGACTATTTGCCGTACATGTTTATCTATTAATTTATAGACATCAACAAGGCGGCAGACGCATTTTGTTTCAAGGTGTGACATTATTGTTATCGTTATAACAATAACTTCTACAGCTTATTTAAACTTAAATTCACTACGATACTAAAGAAACTGGTGATAAAAAAAATACCATGGCGTTGTTTTTTTCATTTACTTTTACTATAAATGCGTGCTGCCTCTCAATCACTGGCGTCTAACTTATTGGCACCAGTGTCGCGCGTTATTTTCTTTGATAGGTATACAAATACTTGAACAAAACTGCAACCGTGAATAACCAGTCAAGCAAAGAATAGTCCTTGTTAATAATTAATATATTCAATATTTGGAAACTGATTTTAAAATATGTCAGTGTTTTCTATACAGACATGTTATTTCGCTGCAAATATACTTCAAATATAAATGGGATTTATAATTACTTTTTACTTGTACGCTTATTAAGTTTTTAAATTATAAATACCGATTTACATTTTTTTTCTATTGTTTGACCGTTCTAACATGATATAATATTATGCAAACTCACTTAGATTCAGTCATCTTTGTTAAATCGTCATCAAAATTGTATCGGCAATAGCAACGGTATGTTTACTACTAGTGCATATATACGGTAATAGTAAATTTGTGTAAACATTGAATTACATAGGTTTTCCTGAATTAACACCATCGCGCGACGAATGGGCAAACGACCGATTTTGCCGCGTGAAAGCACGTTCCAGCCACGTGTTCCACGTGAACTCCCGAGCATTTCGAGGGCGGCCACGTTACTTCCTCGTGAACCTACGTTTCTTGGCCAAAAGGAGCACACATTCTTCAAAGTCGGAGAGAAACATGTAAGTGAAGCACATTTATCATATATTTATACGTATTGCATATTTGTATTTGTTACTTTATACATTTGTTTGTGATACTGACGATCGTAGCTCTACTTATACAAGTGTCCTAGTACAAATAGAACGCATTACTTATTTCTCCATCCTCCATCGCAAAGAGTGCGATTCATCACCCAAACACTTGTTGATATTGCTTTTTATGTTTGCAATGCAGTGATTTGTGAAATAGTTTATGAATTGTCGCAATGCCCGGTTATGTAAAATGGTCCATTTCATTCTTAGGAGTACGACATGTTTATATCAGACTATATTGAAAGGGTCCCATAACGCCTATTCGCTCGGTGAGACCAGAGTTCCTTGTCGATCTCTGTATCCATTGTGCGCGTGGCGACAAGAATGTCTCACATTGCATACACATTATGTACATCGCGCGTAACAACAACATTGAATACACGAACATAACATGAGAAATAGGCATAATGGCATAGGTTTGAACATAATGCTGAGTTACGAGTACTGAAAATTGGCCAACGTCCGACCTATAATATTAACGAATGTCGCTTTTGCATCAAACTTAGTTATGCATTCGATACTTCAGCTACTTTTCTACAATGAATATTGACATGGGCAATCCCATGAAAATGAAATCAAGCTAAAACGAATATGTTTAAACTGCACGTATAAGTAACCATAACCGTTAAAACAACGCAGACAAATGAGTGTGTGAACACGACGCCCACGTCTGGTGTTTACGGAATCCGGTTAGGCCGTATGGAATATCGTGCTACTTACGGCGAGGGCGAGACACGAGAATTGCGCGAAACACGAAGCGAGACACGATATTCCCGCGAGTCACGAAGCGAGGCACGATATTGTAACACGAGATCTCGCACTGTCGCAGTATCCCATACCACGATATATCGCGGCAAAATATCGTGTCTAACTTCGTGTTTCGCGCAATGCACGTGTCTCGCTTCGTGCCTCGCGGTAAAATATCGTGCCTCGCTTCGTGTCGCGCGCAATTCTCGTGCCTCGCGTTTAGAGGTCGAGGCACGAGATGCGAAGCGAGACACGAAGCGATACACGATATTCAGGCGAGACACGAAGCGAGGCACGATATTATATCGTTCAAATATCGCCCGAATCTCGAGTATCGCGGTATTTTTCAAACCACGATACTCGAAACGCGAAGCGAGACATGAGAATCGGGCGACACACGAAGCGAGGCACGATATTGTATCGTTCAAATATCGCCCGAATATCGAGTCTCGCGTCTACCGGTGCACCAGGAACTAATCACGTTGTTGTTGTTTGATATTATTTTGAAAAAATATTATGATGATGATGTTGTTGTTGTTGTTGTTGTTGATGATGATGATGATGATGATTATTATTATTATTATTATGAAAACGAATGATAATGATAATGATGATGATGATAAGTAACACCAAAGTGCGTTGCTACATAGGACAATAGGGCAATGCACCTATCTGCTTTAGTGCATGATGCAACCCCACGTCGTGTTGACCTACTTTCAGTGTGTGAAAGTTAATTTGAAGAAGGCCTTTAGTACACAACTATTTAACAACGCAACAGAAGTAATTGCAGCCGCAGTTTCCTCAAGACGGATGGGCGGACGGACGGACAGACAGACAAAGAGACATTCTGACAGAGAGACAGACCGTTACTTCTACAGCAACAGGCTTTTCATACAAATAAACCATAAGAAAAAATAAAATGTAGTCATCATTATAGTTCAAACAGAAACAGTTATCAAATCGAGTAGAAATAGCCACAAAGCAGCAGTATCATCCAGGCGAATGGGTGGACTGACGGACAAAGAGGCTGACAAACAAACAGACAAACAGGCAGGCAGACAGACAGTGGGCCGTCATGGACTGGGCCGTCATGGTCTGGGCCGTCAACGACTTGGGCCGTCCTGACCCGCATTCGTTCGTTAGGAAAAAGAGTGTTCCCTGCTTTGCTTCCCTGCTTTCAAACCGCGAGACTCGATATTCGGGCGATATTTGAACGATACAATATCGTGCCTCGCTTCGTGTGTCGCCCGATTCTCATGTCTCGAATCGCGTTTCGAGTATCGTGGTTTGAAAAATACCGCGATACTCGAGATTCGGGCGATATTTGAACGATATAATATCGTGCCTCGCTTCGTGTCTCGCCTGAATATCGTGTATCGCTTCGTGTCTCGCTTCGCATCTCGTGCCTCGACCTCTAAACGCGAGGCACGAGAATTGCGCGCGACACGAAGCGAGGCACGATATTTTACTGCGAGACACGAAGCGAGACACGAGCATTGCTCGAAACACGAAGCTAGACACGATATTTTGCCGCGATATATCGTGGTATGGGATACTGCGACAGTGCGAGATCTCGTGTTACAATATCGTGCCTCGCTTCGTGTCTCGCGGGAATATCGTGTCTCGCTTCGTGTTTCGCGCAATTCTCGTGTCTCGCCCTCGCCGTAAGTGGCACGATATTTCATTTGGCACTAACCGGATTCGGTAGGTATTGGTTATCCGTACGCCACTTGTTGTTATTGGATTGTTATTAACGGCTTAACCAAAATAAGATAAACAGCCGTTTTATTTTATATTTGTTATTATAACGTGTCTGATCCACATAAAGATTAAAGAGATTGATTCTCCACTAATGAATGTGTAAACAAAATATGCCATTGCCGTGTTGCAATAAACGATGTTTTCTCTCTATATATGTATATGCCTAAATGGTACGATTTTCGAAATCAATGTGTTTATATCTTGCATCATATGTATATTATATAATTTGCATGTGCTTGTGGGTGGTGGTGATGGGGCTGGATACATCATATTGTCATCAACATTTGCTTGGCGTTTTGCTTTATTTTTCATACGTATAATTATGTTAACTAATGATAATTTTAATACTAGTATGAATCGTGTGTCGTACCATTAATGTTTCATATAGTAACTCTGTTACTTGCAATGATACAATTGTACATAAAAGTAAAAGTAGATTTATGGTCGTTTTGAATATTCAATACGCTTTTTCGAGTCCATCTGTATATTATTGCCATTGTTGCATGTGACATTTTATGGGGATTATTAAAATGTCGATTTGCCAATTGTGTTCAAATAGTTCCGCACAGGCTGATCCGGGGCGACACTTTCCGCTTTTATGGTATTTTCTGTTTCAAGTTAGTATCTTGTAAACATAAATCCACTGTAGGCAGAAAGTGTCGTCCCGGATTAGACTGTGCGGACATGCTTTAAGCCCGGTTTTCCCACGACAAGCCTTAATTTTATGTGAAAATTGTGCTTAATGTAAATACACTGGTAAACTGGTAAATATATATATAATTATGTAGAATAATTTTGCGTCGTCTGTTGACAAAATGTATCACGTGAACCAATAAGCAATAGTTCTAGTTTTATACTGAACCTTTGTTCGTTTTATTCTCCGCCTTTTCATTGACATTTATTACATTCAGGATTGTTTTCTGAAAAGTAAAACTTCTATCAATTGACTCATTGCCTGTTGCTGTAAGTTTGCATCAACAGTTTTAATTAATTCCTTTAAAATGTAAATAGCACAAATTTGAAAGGATTTTAATCTAACAATTTTTCTGAAGTTTTTCTCAAATTGCAAGGTATTTATTTACCGCGCCCGACAGCTTTTGTCGTGGTATGAAATGAAACTAAAATCCTTTGTCAATTTGACTAGTATCTTTGGTGGGTTAGAATCGATTACCCGCGGTCATGAAAATTAATTAAGAAATTTAATATTGCATTAAATTTAATAAATAGTGGAAAGAGGGAATATATTGTAGCGTTTAATAAAAGGATCAAAAACACATTTTAACCCGACTGTAGAACGATTGGTAGATTTTAAAAGAATGTATCCAACATTCTCGCCAACAATGCGGTTTCCCAGTAGTTTCATTACAAAACTCTGCCATCCCGCTGTTATTAATACGTTATATTATATCATGTTAAAGAGACGTTTTAACGTTGCCCCTATAGTGACATTGCACAGATACTACTTTGTATTTATTTCGTAAAAAAAACACACAAAAAACGATATAATATTTCGTAGAAACGAAACAATATTTCGGGAAAAAAAACGAAATAATATTTCGTAAAAACGAAGCAGTATTTCGTAAAAACGTATATATTATTTCGTTGAAACATAACAATATTTACGCAATAAACGTATAGAGCTAATTTTATTTCGCAAAAACCTAATATTATTTCGTAATTGAGTAATAATTTTATAAAAAATTCGATTTTACGAAAAAAAAGTGTGTACTGTATGGGCACTGTCATTTTCCACAGATTTTCGTATCTTAAATATTCTTACACGTTCAAAGGAACATAAAATTGATATATAGCAAAACCATAACGCAATGCGTTCTTTATATATAGTTCAACACTTTATCAGTCTATTTACAGCAATAAAACCTTACACGATTATAATTGATGTTAATAAAATACAGTTTTTCCACTATTTCTTGATGACCACTATACTAATATGACGAGTAATATCCAAATTGTTCAGTTATTTCATTTACTACTTTTTCCTTATCAGCGGTGTTCATTTTACATGTGTGTTAGTTTAAAATCAACCTGAATTCCGTGTGGTCTTCAAAGACCACAGTATGATCTTCAAAGTCCACATCTATTAAAATGTCAAATTATCATCTATGAATAGCTAGCTTTAACTGATGTATCTGGACACTAATGCTTTATTTTGATTGTATTGATACTGGTTACGTTAATATAAAATACGACAAAGCATACTATGTACATAAAATCACACATTCACTTAGTAATTATATACTGCTTTATGTAATTAAAAAAAAATGTTAAAACTTAAAATAGATATTTAAGCAAGGCGCTCGCTATATGAAGTGTTTTGTTATTATAATAAGTGGAAATGTGGTTACCGGTAATGCACCTATCAATGTTTCCCCCCGGGGGGGGGGGAGCGGCCGGCGTATATGGGACCCTTAGACTGAAAGCGATTCCCGACAGGCGGGAATTTGACATTCCGAGTGATTCCGGGCCAGAGTAATAGACTTTGGTCGGATTTTAGATCCCGGTTATACAGGCCGGTTATACAGGCCCCCGGGCCATTTGATAGACATATAGCATCTCCCACTGAGGGGATTTAGACAAATATGCTCGACTCTAAGGTGGGGAATTAGACCACAAAAAAGAAAAAGTTGTCTCATTCCCCTGGGTCAGCCCGCCGCGCCCACCCCCCCTGGGGAAAATATTGATAGGTGCATAAATCGATACACAAAACGTTAACGACGGATGATTTTGTTTAGTATGCTTGTGCGTATTTGTGTTTGTACAAATACCGGTATATCGTACTTCTGAAAAAAAACTATCGGGCGCGTCAAAGTAAGAGCGACAACCGTCTTTGGGTCGTTGTAAGATATGGCAATCAAGTGTGGGTCGGTGTAAGAGACGGCACTCAATTATGGGTGTTTGTTAAGGGCCGCAATCAATTGTGGGTTCTTGTAAGAGAGAGCAATCAAGTGTATGTGGGTGCAAGGAGAAGCAATCGATTGTGTATTGGTGAAATAGATGGTATGGAATATTGCGACTATTTTATTCATTTGATGAACCTCTGTTTTGTGTCATGTTTGAATTGAACTACCAATGATTTTAATAGCGATGAATTTTGTAAATACAAATGTACCAAGCCCAGGATATATTTAACTGCATGTTATTCATAAAAACATACGTGAAATACTAATTTTGTTAGTTAATGTGTATTGATTTCAATTTAATTACCCCAAAATAAACATCAATAACAAAACATTTAAACTTTCGCACGCCGCTGGTTATGTGGTGTCCATTCAGAGAAGAAAATAATAAACATCTGATAAGAGGTTCACACACTATTTATATCTTTCAAAGTACACATAATATTATAGCTACTGCAGAAACGATAATATCGAATGTTCATTTCTCTACAATTCGTATAATGCTGGAGTTAAACTGCGGGTAGTCGATATAATATTTTTCTTGCAATATGACTTTATTGATGGGGGAATTAATTGTTTCGAAATAGGTCGATGACAGCTATTCCACTGTGTGGGGTGACTGCATGCGGATTTCCGTTTCAGCTGATGGAATTATTTAAAAAGCGGCTATAATTAAATGAGGGTGTTTGTTGGAGTATTGTTACTTGCGGAGCAGTGGATGTTGTTAACAGTGGAATTAGGTCCCAGTTGTAATCATATTTCGCGACGGGATACAGGATATCGTTTATTATTTAATTATTTTATTTTACGTCGATTATCCACAATCGTCGATAGCAAAAATCCACAAACAGAATTGAAATAGGGTATTGTGTTGATCACTGAAAACTGAATTGCTGAGGATTTAATCAATTTGTAAAAAAAAGAACGTGAATGGTGTTGTCACAAGAAAATTAATGTGTTGAACAGAAGACAGTTGCGTACTATAACCATAGAAAATACGAAACTTGGCTGTTTCGAAACCGACAGAAGTTCGAAGTAAGACTATTAAAGGAACTGTGACCCATGTCTGGTTCGGAAGATTTCCCGTGGTTTATCAAGGCGAGGAGCAAGATCTTCCTGTCTACGTACGTCCTCAAACATGCACCGGTAAATGCGGCATCGGGCCACGTGAGTTTGCATTTATATTGTTATAAAATATTCTTCCAGCTTAGGTATACGCGTCTTTGAATGACATTTTAAACAGTACTTACCAATTGCTGTCTTAAGAATTGTCTGTTTTCGACAAATGCTTGATAACGTACGCAGTATTTTCACTTGCGCAGCCGGTTAACAACTCAGTGAAAACAGAGAGCCCAGCGTCTTAAATATACCTGTTGGAATGAGTTAACATCACTCAGTCTTCTAGCTCACCCTCTTCATTCTCTTCTCCATAGTTTGCTGACGAACTATTTGCACCGTATTTCAGTAATACAAAACACACTATAGTATGTCATCGATACCTTTTTTCCAATGCAGCATGTTTGCAAAAATACAAATGCCATAGAATCGAGATGCGCTTTTTATGAACTTCACTTACATGGTGTAATAGGGTATATGGCGGTACATTTTGTTGTAGCGTGTGTCGACATGCCTACGACGGTTACCTGCGCTCTGCGGTATTTTTCGCAGCATATATATGTGCATGATATGTGTATTATCAATTGAAAACTAACGAACTTTACTAGTACAGCATACCAATGCCACGCAATGTCCAGGTATATGTTGAATCACAATGGCCACTCGTGCAATCTGAAAAGGCAAATGTCTGACACGCGGCGATAACGGCCCACTTGACAGCCCGTATATCTGCGGTTGTTAAGCCTATCAGCCGCACTCGAAAGCGGTGAACAATCGGTAGGACAGCTTCAAGTGAGGTCCCCACGAAATACAGTATATGACACACCTATGCAATCTCCTGCTATTGATAAGGTGATATGGATGAATACAATGAACATGCTATGAACACAATGCAGCGTGACTTTTACAGAATTCTGTTTCAAAATGGACCGCATGTACTTGAATGCGCTTTTACGACGGACCTCCATCTAATATAAGTAGCTTTCAAATGTGAACCTTGTACAACTTATCATACACTTAATTTGTTCATTGTCAATCGTTTTGCTGTTTATGATGTTTACCAACCACAAATTCCTGTTGTAATAGCCAGGCGCATGTGGCACATTTAATTTGTAGGTGTCCTCTGTGCAATTTCTATTAAGTAGCACCCGTTGCGTACGTGTTGTAGACTTTAATGCACAAGCCTTTGAATGTGAAATCCAATACATTGACTGTTTTTGTTTTTGTTAATTTCCGCATTACTTAATTTTCCAATCCGCATCCTAATGGTGATGGTCTATACAACATGTTCAGATCATAACATTTTGATAACCCCAACGTCCATTAAGAGTTTCGTACCTGCCTCCTAGTGCCTCAATCTCATTAAAATCAAATCCTAACATTGTTAGGATCTGAAGACATCTTATAACAGGTCACGTTCAAATGACCTTCCGAACAATAAAATGTCAGCCCTGCTGCGCCCAATGAATTGCCGTTTGCACAGCAATGTTAGGCCACGGTTTTTGAAAAGTGATGCATTTCCAGCTGATCCTCGGGAATAAATCATTTACAGTTAATGTTCAAGCGGATAACAATGGATATAGTGGTACCTTGGGCGAGTAAACATCCAAAGTTGACGTTAATTTCGTGCATAGTATTTGTGGTTTATATATAAAGTTATACCACAACATTTGGAAGCAAACAGTTTTATTGGCTCCTGAAAAGGTCATCTGAACGTGACCCCTTATGCGAAGTCATCAGATCCAGTCAGCGGATAGTATAGTAGCGTCAGACTGGTGATGATTTTAATGACATTGCCTAGTACCTATACTTTCAATTTCTCCGTTTATATTATGGGCTTGTAGGTCAGTAGCATAAGTGCGTTTTCATAAATGATTTTAACTCGTAAGAGACGTTAATTCTAATAATTATTTAATTATTTAATGAATTTCTACTGGACAGGGGATCACTGGTTTGAGTCTGGTGAGGACAGCTACTGGTCACCCAGTAGGTGAAAGATTGGTCGAAGTTTTGCCTCTAGTAGTCCGTGGTTGGGAGGATTCATTGCAGTTCAATTATCATGCGGGCTTCGGCTATAAGGATAGAGTCTCTCTACACTTCAGTGCATATTTAAGTGAATTACCCATGTTCTACCCCGTTTATTTCAATTCAAAAAAGGAGAGATAGAAAAACAGATGTTTGATAGTAGTGTTTCCTTACAGAGTACATGTGTTTGTATTTATATAAATATATGAGGCGTGTCGTGGGAAAACCAGGCTTAATGCATGTGCATAAAGTGTCGTCCCGGATCAGCCTGTGCAGTCCGCACAGGCTAATAAGGGACGGCACTTTCCGCTTTTATGGTATTTTCTGTTTAAAGTAAGTCTGTTCTAAACATAAATCCACTCTAGGCGGAAAGTACCGTCTTAGATTAATATGTGCGGACTCCACAGGCTGATCCGGGACGACACTTTACGCACATGCATTAAGCCCGGTTTTCCCACGACACTATTCATATTTATTTCATACTATTATTATTTCAAAAGACTGCTTTGTTATTATAAGCATAAGAATCGACCTTTTCAAATAATATTTCTTTCCCTTGTATTATAAAGCCAACAAGTATTTTTATTCTCCGCCAAGATACTAACATTTCACATGAACCGTGGTTTATCTGGCTTTGATTCAGTCGATTTTATTATGATATTTATGAACCGTTAAAGTTCTTGTACACCTTTCAGTTAATTGAATGTTTTCAATGTTGTTTATTTTCCCATTGAAAACACATTACGAACATACTTTTGATCGATGTCACGCTTTATTAGATTATTTTACTGTCAAGACGACAATGTTATGCGGCTTAAGATTTCTGTGTACATGTACATTTATTCGATGTTATTTGTGTGCGTGGCTTAACTAAATAGTGTTCTGTCAGTTCTTATAATAACTAATAATACGTTAATTAGCATGAATTTGATTAAAGGCTTATAATTCGGGAAAGAAATTGTTTTCAAAAATTCCTTTTAATAACGCCGTGTAATGACTTCCTTTGAAACATTTCGAAAAAGTTTCGCATTTTGTGTATGTGTTACGAATTCATCGAACGCAAACCGTCATATTAGATCTAAGTTATTTTTATGACATCGTCAATAGAGATTTTAGATTAGTTCGATATTATTTATGGTTTCGTTCTCATAGAAACCATACTACGGTATTTCTCTGCGCTATAACTTTACCCAATGTTCTGAAAATGCAAGAGCAGTATTATACACGAACTATTTATTGAGACATTTATTTAACGCACATAAATCACATGCGGTTGAAATACAAGACTTTAACTTAGCGATAACCTGAAATACAAGATATTCCTTATTTCAGTAAATAACAAAATTAGGAATTGATAACGATACCCTTTAAATCATTTTAGAGTCGTCGTATATAAAGTGCGATTTGTAGAGTCCAAATTTGCATAATTTTTATGTTAGTATGATATATTCTTCGTCTACAAACATCTATCCATTGATGAATGTGGACAACTATGTAAGTCAAGTGCGTTTGGAAAGTCGACATGTTTGTATTTCCTATTTTATAAAATCCTTCCTGTTTGAAGTTTTATTGCTCTAATGCGAGCGAGGTGTATTCCTTATGCATTTTTACTAAATTAATTTTGTACTAGCGCCTTTGACACAGACGACTATTTAACTGCTGCTTCCGTTAATTGAGCTTTTTTTTTTTGGGTAAAAATAAAATAAAATAAAATAAAATCAGAATTGTTTTGTGATTTTGGTAAAACTGACAAAGCCTTGCATATGGTTTCGTGTGGTTGAGATTTTAAATTGCATGCATGCATATATCCTTTTCTGGACTGGGCAATACATTGTCTGAAGTTGCAGACTGAATAAATCGTTAAGAAGCGCCACCCCTGGGTATATAGAACTTGTAAATCGAAACCATGCAACGATGGGAACCAGTGCATTGACCGAAAACGTATTTGTTGGGACGGGAAATGAGGAAATACTTGCATGATAACCAGAATCCATGAAATTGCTCCCAATCTTGTGGAATCCTTATGCACCTATCAATATTTTACCACAGCCTAGAGTGGGAAATGCTTGGTATATCAAATGGCCCAGGAGGGACCCAATATGATCGGAATCTAAAATGCAACCAACGTCTATTTCCCGGGACCCGGAATCATTCGTCGTGTCTAATTTCCGCCTGTCGGAATTGCTTAAGCCCGCCGCCCGCCGCCCCCCCCCCCCCGGGGGGGGGGGAAATATTGATAGATGCATTATTCTTACTCTGTGTAATTATTTTAAATATCTGATATATGCTATAACATTCATAATTATAGAATGTTGGAAGTGATCGTGTTAATATTGAGACATTAACAGAATTTCATACAAACATGCTTATGGTAAATTCGTCACTAAATCCATGTGTTTGCTTCCTGCATTTTCTCCTTAATTAAGGGTCGTAATCCAAACTGAACCACCTTTTGTTTATGGAATCTCTCAGTTTTCGTTTCAGGTTGAGGTGTGTTATTTGCATTTAGGTTCATAATCCGCATTAAACCAGGACGTTATAAGACGTTTTACAAACACAGTCGAGAGAAGCATTTAAAAGCATTTAAAAGTCAACACGAATCTGAATATTTGGGGCTGATTTATCAACAGTGTGAATATTTACACTTCCATATTTGCCAGAAATGACTTCGTGACATGTTGTCCATGAAAACAACCGCAGACTTGCAGACGCCGGCGGGACCGGACCTGTCGGGTTGGGGTACCCGCTTGTCGCCGGCGTACACTTAACCGCCGTTGACCATTCTTGACTAACTCGTGTTTATTTGCATAATTTTGTGTTTTTGAGAGCAACAGCAACGCTATACTGGACAAAGTTTTGTTATTTTAGTACTTTGTTCGCTATAGTAAGTAATATTATGAAGTAAAAAGTTTTTTTGTTTTTTTTTAATTTATCAATAAGCGTAACTAAGTCAGTAAGAGTTAAAGTGGTGTCAACTGGATTTTACGTGGTCAGGCATCGGCTCTTCGTATTGTAAATGATGTCATATCTGCTTGTCAAGAGTTATCGAGAATGGATACATAATCTGAAACTAGCATGTCACATTATAGTGCTTCTACAAATTATCGTTTACAATACACCGTCAAGATAGCTGAATTACAGAGTAAATAAAGCCGACTTACAATAAATAATTATTCGTCTCAAGAGTTTATAAAACACTACATTGAGTGTGATAGATTGAAAACGTTGACACTCTTAATACAGTGATAATTAATATTAACCGAACTATTTTATTCCTTGTGTGTCAAAACAAGCGTTTTATTTGTGGAAAACAAATTATTGTATAATACATTCTAACATATTAACGCTTAGTTCGATATTCGCAGTAAGCGCTGTTTAAGTTCAAACGTTATTTCCGGAAATGCAGGACAAGTATTGTGTCCATGTGAGAAATCAAGGAACCGGGATCCCCTTGTTACGCAATAAACGTGCGGTGTACATCAACCTTCCTTTGAGAAATCGGAGACCCTCGGGCCTCACCGATAGTGAGTGGGACCAGTGGAAACGTCTGACGTCACTTCCGGTTTGCGTGAGCAATGCCGGCACGAGTGCAGCGGCTTTAATTAGACAGGTAGAATGTTTGTGGATGTTTTAACTACAAATCGAGGGTTTAAAACCAGAAGGTACTAACTGGTATTGGTTTCGATGGCCTTAAGTGCCTTCTGGGTTTCAAACCTCGAAATGTGTCTCGAAGCTAGAGGGGTTAAGCATTAAGTTTACTGAAAAGGTCTGATCGTTAATGTAATAATGACATTTTCTTTACTTATCAAAATATTTGCATGTAATGTATGCCTCATGTAACAGGTGTTTTACGCGTTCGAGAATATATTGCGCTTGTCAAATGTTTCTAATTGAAAATTAATAGATTTTTGATTAGGTAAACGTTGGCGTTTTGAATAACAAACCATTTGCATCTTGAAGTGTAAATTTTGATCCACAAATAGATGCATTATATAGCCCGTGGTAGAACCTAATGGTTTTAGTGGCGTCCATAGAATATTTATTGTGATTTATAATAATGCGTTTCAAACGATGATGTTTAATGGGTCTCCTGACATAAAGGCGGCGTTTTGAACATCAATATAGTGTAACAGGTGAGCCCGAAACACACGGCTGGTACGTTTTTATTTCGAGGAAAACGAAACAGCAAGGATACTTATATGCAATCACCCCATTTTCATTTGTAATAATATAGGTAGTTAATACGTATATATAGGTAAAGCGCGGGGGTATGCTTAAAGAAACTTTCTGCAAAA
>CM051027.1:33237617-33325117 GCA_027627225.1 Congeria kusceri | reverse complement strand
CGACCTACGGTGTCTCTGTCGTGTATTTTTGTTTAGTATGCTGAACAACAAACCGATTATGAAAAGTGTACAATTAAAACAAACTACGGCTTAATTCCACTTCAATTTTCTAGTTGCCACGCGAAACAAAAATCTGTAAAGAAAACCCTTTAGATCCGAAGTCTTCGTATCAACAGGAGGACCCTTTATTGACAGACTTCCACGTGTTCCATCGGTTTTCATACGCGAGCGTCTGTAAACAGCACGTGAAAAGCCCCTTCTACTATCGCCTTTCTCATGCACATCAAGTGCTCTTTTCATCGATTTATTTTGGAAAATACGCACGCTCCTGTCAACTGTGACAGACGAGTGAATAATGAGCTATAAGCGTAACCTTGAGTACGACGGAGACTGTGGTTTGTGATGCCATGCGATATTCAATAGTTTTATTATACTATTTTTGTACTCTTATGTAATGCTTCATTATCTCCAATTTCAAGTACATGTATGTTAATACATGGTCATTTCGACGCATAATATTATACAGAACGGTACAGACCGGTTTCTTATATACGGCTACGCGCAACGCATAAAGCAAGATTTCGTTGGGATTTATATGGGTTATGACTCTGCCTTTAAATAGCTTAAAGGGGACTAATTTTAATAATTAATTATACATTTGAGGCGTGTCCTGGGTAACCGGGCTTAATGCACATGTATGAAGTGATCACTGACGACACTTTCCGCTTTTATGGTATTTTCTGTCTCAAAAAAGTATCTTCTAAACATAAATCCACTGTAGGCGGAAAGTGCCGTACTGGATTAGCCTGTGCGGACTGCACATGCTAATCCGGGATGACACTTTACGCACATGCATTACATTTCAGAGAATATAATAACGAGCATGATGATGATGACGACGACAACGATGGCATTGGTTGTGGTGGTTCTGTTTTCTAAGATGAAAACAAACACATCAAGCACTGTAGGACCATATTTTTCACACAAAATATTTTCCACACGTGTGAAAAATAGGATCTCATTTTCACAGGTGTGAAAAATAGGATCGCATTCTTCACACATCGCAATCTCATTCTTCACATTTTCTGTGAAATTTGTGATCGAGTCCAGTTTTTGATATGCACTAAAATCATATTCTTCACACATGAAAAGAAAGTGTTCATAATTTCAAAAATGTGAATTTGTTACATCATAATCCTATTTTTCACACTGTATGTGCCCGAAAAAACGGGATATTTACGGTACGGTATGCATAATATTGTACGATATGGTACGGCACGGTACCGGACGCTTAAGTACGGTAAGGTTTGGTATTGTAAGCAATAACATGGCATGGCATGGCATGGCAGGGCAGGGCAGGGCAGGGCAGGGCAGGGCAGGGCAGGGCAGGGCAGGGCAGGGCAGGGCAGGGCAGGGCAGGGCAGGGCAGGGCAGGGCAGGGCAGCATTATATTACCGTCCGTGTATACGTATATTCTAATTCGGGCGGACAAATGCTTGGTTATATTTGTTAAAATAATCCAAAATAGGACGTTTGTTTATACGTACGTTCGGATGCGTGCATCAGTTAATATCCCAATACAAAAGTGTACGTTCGTATGGACGTACGCGAGTATGCATTTCTATCTCTAATTAGACCGTACAAACGTATTGACTAACGATTAAGAATATGCATACATTAGTAGCTCCTAAATAGGGCTTAGTTTCTGACAGTGATGACAATACTGATGACGTTAACTATTAATATATGTATGATTCTGATTCTCGACATAATTTAGTTTACTGTTTGTGACTTGTCTGTGTGATTTTTGTTTGTTTGTTCTTTATTTCTTCTTTATTTATTTATAACTTATAACGAATGTGTTATTGTAACTGAGTGTTCATGAGGTTAATTTTAGAAGACCACATTGTAAAAAATTTATGTTCTAGCTGTGAATTCTTCTTGAAATAAAGTTATTATTATTATTATTATTATTATTATTATTATGATAATAATGGTACTGACGATAATAATTATGATGACGATGATGATGATATTGATGATGACGATGATGACAACGACGACGACGACGATGATGATGATAATGATGATGATGATACTGATGATGATGATGATGATGATTATTATTATTATTATTATTATTATTATTATTACTATTACTATCATTATCATTATCATTTTCATTATTATAATTATAATTATTATTTATTATTATTATTATTATTATTATTATTATTATTATTATTATTATTATTATTATTATTATTATTATGATCATGATGATGATTACTGTATAATATTGCTCCAAATAATTATTTCATCGATTGTCGCGATACAATTTCACAATAAAATATGTAAAAAATTTGATCCGTATGCATATCCTTTTTGGCCAATCACATTCTTCACACTTATAAATGTGACAAGTGAGATCCATTTCATCACAGACGTGTGAAAAATATGATTTGGGAAATATATGATCCTACAAAGCACATTGGTGATGGAGTAAACAATGGAAATATTGCAAAGTATGCGATCCACGCAAGCATTTCGAATTTTCATCATCAGCTTTGGGCCTGTTTTTTGGAGATGCGTGCAGCGTGTGGAAATATTTGCAAATAATAAATAAAGAAGCGTAATGTTCATAAATGTTGGGTTAGTGTTTTCGTAGAAGTGTGCACAGTATGTAATTATTTTCAAATAATATTACAATGTATTTTCCCCAAATGGAGTTTACACATCCCCACTTGTTTCTATGAAATTTAAATTATGTTTAATAGTACAAAAGAAAACGTGTCTACAGATATACGTATATACGGACGGACAGATCGGCAGACGAACAAAGAGACAGGCTGTTTCTTGTATACTAGTCCCCATAAACTTTGTTGTGCGGGGGAATTATAACAGTTACGTATTTTGGTATTGTTTATTGGGCGAATGTGTGTATTTTGCCGCATAAACGGGGACATGTAAATGCTTTAAAAATCACCGCATACGCAAAACCGGTTATGCGGCGTGGTGCTCATTGCTATATACTAGGCTTCGAATACGTCCTTTCAAAAAGTAGTGTGACTATGGATGATTTCAGTGAGTTATTACCATAAAACAATTAAAGGCGCCTATTTCAATCATTTCTACATTAAGTTCATTTAGTTCCAGCTACACCAGTGCATCTGCATGTTGGTCTTCAAGGTAAAACTGTGCTGGAGCTGGTTTTGTCTTATGATGTACTGATAAATTAATATGCAACAACATACAACCGGATTAAAACAAGTCTAAAAATATTGTGACTTGAATGATTCACACACCTGCAACCAGAAGTCGGAAGTATTTCGGATGCATATTCATTAAATCAGCCAATGAAAACGTCGCTTGAGAACTGTACTATTTTTCCGTTCTTTAAACTCGTCGATAAAACCTTATTATCCATAGCTGTCGGTAAGATTAGTGTCTAATATCATTAGACTTTCTAGTAGTACACAAAATAGCAACGAATAGTGTTTGTTTGTTTGGATTTTTCGTCGTTTTTAACAGCATTTCAGTCATAGCACGGCGATCAGTTAACCTACTAACACTTTTCCTGTGCAAGCTTAGCCGAACTAAGTGGTGTGCCAGTACAAAGTGCACACACCTATGCTAGTAACTGACAACTGCCCTACTTGAATCAGAGGTAGGGGGAGAATGTTTGTTTGTCTATTTAGATTTTTCGCCGTTTTTAACAGTATAAGGGGGAGAATAGCCGTAGAAGTAATTTCATGACCAATCCCAACACAAGTTATGTGGCCGGGATGGGGCTCGAGCAACGAATAGTAACTCAAACCAATACTTGTTTTGCAAATATTTGACAAGTATGCTGCGTCTTTGTTTTCATTGCGGGATTAGTAAGACCTAAACAATATAATTATGAAAAACGGTACACTTTTCACCGCAATCAAGCTTTCGATCTCCAGTTAAAGAACGCGGATCTTTATTTTCGCATTGTTTTTGGGCCACCCCGGGTGTGTATCTTTTATCTACTTTCAGGGACGGTGATACCCACAATGCTTCGTGATATTCACCAGGAAGGTGCGAGTGGAGAATTTTTAGTATTTACTAATCAGCAAACAAAAGAAAACGAGTGTACAAAAGCAATCACTCGTTCCCACTTATTTTTGACAAGCCTGTGTTAGTTTTATTTGTTGTTAACTAGAACAAAAAGCTGAAACGGCTTTAAACGGAAAATAATTTAAAGGAAACGAATTCCTACAATTAATTTACTGCTTACTCATTATAATGATTATAATGATAAGGATTGACTTTATATTCCTGCATACTCCCAATACTCATTACTATTTAATATGAATATTAATTGAGTATATTATTTATACTCCTGATATTCATTATGGTGTTCTTTATATACATCTGATATTGACTAAGGGTATTTATATCCTCCTGAATATGATTAGACTGTGCTTTACACTCCTCCTAGAAACTAAGATAGCCTTACACTCCTGATGCTGAGGATGAGATATCTGTATATACTGCTTATTTTGATTAGGACATCAATAATTATCAATATCAATATGAGGCGCGTCGTGGGAAAACCTGTCTTAATGTGCGTAAAGTGTCGTCCCGGATTAGCCTGTGCAGTCCGCACAGGCTAATCCAGGACGGCACTTTTCGCCTACTGTGGAGTTATGTTTAGAAGAGACTGCCTTGAAACAGAAAATACCATACAAGCGGATAGTGCCGTCCTGGATTAGCCTGTGCGGAGTGCACATGCTAATTCGGGACGACACTTTATGAAGACTGGTTTTACGACGCGCCTCATATCAATAATTATCCTGGTAATTATCCTGGTATTGGTTAATTAAGGGCATTCATTATACTCCTGATATCAATCAGGATATTCTTTATTATCCTGATCTTTCCATTGATATTTATTATGATATTCTATAGACTCCACATATCGATTAAATTTTTCTTCCAATTCCCTGATGTTGATTGCGATATTAGTTGTACTCTTGATATTTATTATACAACTCTTTATACGACTGATATTTATTATGATATTTTTATACCACTAATATTGATACGGGTAAAAGCCTTACCAGGTGTGAACTAATATATGGGCCATCATAATCGACCCTTGTACCCCGCACATTGACAATATTCTCCCAAGGTTATACTCCTGGCTTTGACCTTATTTATAAATCACACTTCTTACACTGGTTTAAATAAACCACAGATGTGTTCGTAAATCATGCCTTCTCGTACAATAAAAATATTGGTATAAAAACAGGTTTAATTAACCGTAGTAACGCGTTATTATCAGAGCTATTGAGTTTCCATTGCATATACATTACAGTTCGCTTTCTAAAAAAAGTTGGATAATTTGCATTTACCAGTGAATACAACCCACGCCGGAAGTTAGATGAAATGTTGACATAAGGGTCGCGAGTTAAATTACCTAAATTCATCTAAATATAAATGTTCTGGGCAATTATTACGATATGGATACGCATAGTTGTTCATCTATCAAACTTTTTTCTGGAAAAGGAGAAAATCAGTGCAAAAAAAAAATGCATTAAAGATAAACATAAACGAGAGAGAGAGTAACACTAATTGAAATATTTAATAGGATGCGTTTTCAAGGATAGCACTTAATGGGGTAGTTTTACGCAGCAGCACGGGAGGTTATCGTTTAGCTGAGTTCCTTCCCTAGCTTGGCGTGCAGACGTAGTTACGATGTCTTGAAATGAGATTACGGCCGTATTCTTCATGTTTTGGGCTTAATGTATGTGCGTAAAGTGTCGTCCCGGATTAGCCTGTGCAGTCCTTCCAGGCTAATATCGGTCGACACTTTCCGCATACGGTGGATTTATGTTTAGAAGATACTTCCTTGAAACAGAAAATAACATAAAAGCGGAAAGTGTCGTCCTGGATTACCCTGTGCGGACTGCACAGGCTAATCCGGGACGACACTTTACGCACATGCATTAAGCCCCATTTTCCGACGACACGCCTCATTTAGATGTAGCATTCAGATGATGGCCTATCTAGACGGGACTTATGGCATATACCGGTAATCCTCAAGCATGGGTCTGTATTCACCAACCCATTCTTAGGCGTACGAATAAAGAATAGACTTAGACTAAAGCAATAATACGCGTGTGTTCACAAATATGCTGGTACCAAAGTCGCTTATGTCATGAAAAATTTGTTCCATATAAATACTGTTATAATTAAAGTTACTGAATACAAAGTAAAATTCAAACTAACGGCCTTTTTAGAACAGTTTCAAGAATATTGTTTATTCTTAAGTCTTAAGACTAAGACTGGGTTGGTGAATACGGGCCTAGGTGCTGGATCGTAACCACGAGTGCGAGTGAATGCAGCCTCTGTCGAGTGGACTGAAAATAGACCAAAACAACAATAGGTCATTATCCACAAACACTTGATATTGTCACCATACTACTCAATGTGGTCCCTTGTAATCAAATTCGCTTAACACGTCTCTGGAAATCCATCAATCCGCATAACTAGTCGCTTGAAAACAATCAACTAGCATCAGTTCGCATACTTAATACCTTTAGTCAGTCATGTTTATTCAAGAAATGCACTAACTAGTCGCTGAAAATAATCAAATTCAACCAAAAAGCGTAATAGGTCGCTAGAAAGTCTTACAAATGCAATACATTCGCATAACTAATCCCTGGAAATCGATCGAAGTGTGCATAGTCGCTGGAAATCGATATAATGCAATCAATTTGCATAAATAGTCGCTGGAAATCGATATAATGCAATCAATTTGCAGAATCTGCTTCCGGTTATGGCGGCCGACTAGTTGTATAATTTTTGCGGACGAAATAATATGTGATTTCGTGGAAATAATACAGTGTTAAATGGGCAGAATTGGATAATTTGGATTATGACACACATGTATGTAGATCTTGACAATATTTCTTATAAATACCTATCACAATTCCATGAACATTAAGTAATATAAAGTTCGTGTATAGCATGCAGCATACAGCCTATATACCTTGAGTATGCTGTGTAAACTGAGTTTACTAAACTCTATAAATCAGGTCTAGTTACCACGCATTACTGACTGTGTCGTGCCAAATTGACTTATTTTCCACGATCTCCACGGGCCACGCTAATTTGACCAACGGTATACTTGGCGCAAAAGAAATGGACTCATGAGTGAATCCACACCTGTCCCAGTGGACACAAAAAAAACGCATGTCCACATCGCCTCTGGATCACATAGACTTAAAAAAGTTCAGAACGATCTCGATCGACTCAGAGATGGCAGAACAACCTATAAGCATCGCTCTTACCAGCGAAGATGTCAGTCGTATAGCCGATGTTCTGAAATCTTCCATCGAATCCAAAGTAACTGAAGTTATTACTAATGGCATATATCCAACGACCAGATCGACCGAATAGCCAAGGCCCTGAAGGTGTCATTCGAATCGATCTTCGTACCCGAGTCTCTACACTCGAATCCGAGAACCAGGTCCTGCGCGATCGAATAACCAAGCTCGATGCGAAACAGGCAAGGCACGACAACGCTGCTGATAAACAGAACCAACATAGCAGACGAAACTGCTTGCAACTCTCTGGGATTCCTGAGGTGAGCAACGAGTCTACTGATAATATATTGCACTGAAAGTGCTCGCGGCAGTCGGTGCAGGCGTCACACACAACGACATCGACAGGTCGCATAGAGTCGGTAAGCCTCGAACGAATACTACAGCAAACTCCGGTGGTAAATCAGCCTCTAGCACCCGTCCCAGAGATATCATCATTAAGTTTACGAGCTACAGATCCCGGCAAAAGGCATACCTTCTTCGCTCAGTTAAAAACAAGTGGCTTCCCTGGAGTCTATCTCAATGAGGAGCTAACCAAACAGCGAGGCGAGCTTCTATATAGAGCACGTTGTCTTCTCAAATCCGGGAAGATCGAAGGTGTTTGGATTTTCTGATGGGGTCATCCTCATTAAAATCCGAGCTCAACATGTCACACGGATTGAAACCACCATGGACTTTGAGTGGTTTAAACAAAGTAAAAAAATCGCTTAATTATAATTTTGTTTGTACAGTGGAGATAACTGTTAACAGCGAACTGTTCTGTACGGTGGTATTGCTATCAAAACTATAGCATGTGAATATCAATACTACACATGGTAAATTGCGCTGGAATAAGACGTCCCATTTTGATGTTTGAAACTGGTTTCTGAATTTAATGTTGATCACTACTATAAAATATTCTTTCACAGCTTTTTGTGTACAGCTTTACATTGATTACGTAAATAACGGGAAGAGATATATTTCAATACATATATTTGTTAATCATATAACACTTTATTGCACGTCTATCTTTCTTTGAAATTGCGATGTAATACAATTATAAACACTTAAGTTGGACGTTAAAATTAGTAAGCCTTATCTAAACTAAGAGAAAATCGCAGCGCTATAATTTGTTAACCTAGGTGTTTTATTTTGAACATTTCATAAAATGAAAGTGTACGCTGCGCTGGAACGAGACGTTTTTTTATTACATAACTGAAACCGGTTTTTTTTTTGGTTTTTGTTGTTGTTGTTGTTTTTGCTGAAAATGTATAATCTCAAACAGTCTGTTGTGTGTAGCCTTACATTGGCTAGTTAATGCTATAACGACGGGCCTTTGAACATAAACATGGACTCTACTTTTATTTCTATTGTATTTGTTCATTTTTGCTTTCAGTAAATATGAGATTGCACATCTAAATTTCAAGTAGTTAAAATTTAACAAGGCTCATATAATATCATACAAAATCGTAGCGTTATTTGTGTGTGCTATTTATTCACTCTACTTGTTTTATCTTGAACATGTTAAATTTCAATTATCGCTATATGTATATATCAAAAGTTGGAAGTCTCTAAAATAATTTTATCGCTACATGTAGACAATCAAGAATGTATTGGTCGGGTAATAATGGTTACTTTTCAATCTAAACACCTATATATTCTTACAGCCCATACATGTCTTAAAATTAAATGTAACTCGTCCTTTGTAGAATCGCATACCCTACTTTATGTCGACGGTAGTTCTTTTTGTAATCGTTCTTATTTTATGCTTACTTCGTTTGGGTTGCGCATTGTCAAGTCTTGGTTTGGGTCCACATTCTGTGTTGGATATGAAATTGTTTGTGTTTATACTTGTATTCAAACAATTCCAACCGCCATAATGATCTTATTTTGCACTCGTTACACGCACCAACTTATACTCATATTCATTTACTCAAGTATCAATGAACAAACTATGTACTTTCAATCGACGTGTTTACATCTCTTGAGCAAGCATCTTAGTTTTTCTCTGCATAACTGCAATTTTCTTCACTTTTTTACCTCTGGCGATGTTCACCCAAACCCAGGTCCACCAGAAACTGACTCATTTCTAGATGAAAATTCTTCTTGTTACAGTGAAACCTTAAAGTGCGGACTAAGCATTATGCACATAAACATACAAAGTTTGAAACCTAAAATAGACATACTAGATATTGAAGTACAACCGATATAGTTGTCTTCACTGAAACATAGTATAACCTAGCAAACTCTCTTCTTGATAATAAAACTACCGATCATCTACTAACTTTAATCAGTGACGGACGGGCAACGTCAAATGACTCTGATAAATGAAATCTACTTAATGAATATTTCTGCAAACAGTCGAAACTCAAAAATAACGACCATTCGACCCCTCCACTTGTCAAAGTTACCGATACTGTCCTCTCCAGTATTTGCATATCTTCACAGGACGTCCTTGACGCAATATCTATCGTCAATCCAACAAAAGCTTCTGGACCAGATCTGTTAAATCCGCGATTAATTGGTGAAGGTGCCCGCGAACTTGCAACGCCTTTATATTTATTCTTTAATAAAGCTTCTATCAAGATCGTATTTTCCACTCCAGTGGAAACTCACGAACGTTACTCCTATTATTTTTAAAGATGACACATCCCTACCGTCAAATTATCGACCAATCTCACTTCTTAGTTGTCTTGGCAAATTAATGGAAAGTTGTGTGTACAAATATGTTTACAACTACCTTATCTCGAATAACCTTCTATCTTCATTCCAGTCTGGATTTATTAAGGGTCAACCAACTTACATTTCTATACAATGATATTTTATCAGGATTGGATGAAGGCAGAGAAGTCAGAGCTATTTTGTGTGACATTTCAAAAGCCTTTGATCGAGTCTGGCACCAAGGTCTACTATTTAAATTATCTTCAATCGGAATCAGTGGATCACTTCTTCGCTGGTTTTCTTCATATTTGTCTGATCGCAAACAACGAGTGCTGTATCGTAGTTCTTCTTCATCTTGGTCATCTCTAGGAGCAGGCGTCCCACAAGGCTCGATATTAGGTCCTCTACTATTCCTTATATACATCAATGATATCGTCAAAAACATCCAATCTAACATCCGTTTATTTGCGGACGACACAAACACTTACATAACTGTGGACAATCCCGTAACTAGTACCAATGTCCCCAATAATGACCTTGACACTTTATTCAACTGGTCACAGCAATGAATACGGTGATGTTGTTTGGGATAACTGCACAAATGCACAAAAAGCTGAAATTTAAGTGGTCCAACACCAAGCAGCCCGTATAGTATCTGGCGCGACAAAGTACGGCAACATACAAAAACTCTTAAATGAATTAAACTGGGATACTCTTTCCGAACGAAGAAAAAACATCGTCTAACACAGAATTATATCACAGAACTGATTCCGTCACTTAATAATCAACAAGGCAACAACTACAACCGTCGTAGTTCGGAATACAGAGTATCAAATCTAAAACAGAATATTGTAGAAACTCACTCCTACCATCAACAGTGCGCGACTGGAACTCCCTCCCACATCATATAAAAAACGCGCCCTCTCTTGAATCCTTTAAAGCTCTGTAGGGCCATATTTTTCACAAATCATATTTTTCACACGTGTGAAAAATATGATCTCATTTTTCAAAGGTGTGAAAAATAGGATCTCATTCTTCACACATCGCAATATCATTCTTCACATTTTCTGTGAAATTTTTGATCGAGTCCAGTTTTTGATATGCTCTCAAATCATATTCTTCACGCATGAAAAAAGCCGTTCAAGTTTCCAAAAAAAGTTAATTTGTTACAACATAATCCTATTTTTCACACGGTATGTGCCCGAAAAATCGGGGTTATTTACGGTACGGTATGCATGGTACGGTGTGATATGGTACGACACGGTATCGGGCGGTTAAGTAAGAAACGGTTAAGTACGGTACGGTTTGGTATAGTAAGGCATGGCATGGCATGGCATTTTTGGTATGGTTTGTTATGCTATGGTATGAAAAGGTACGGTACGGTGAGGTAGGGTTATGTTAGTCTGAAGTCAACCAATCCATGGCCGATAACTCATGGACAATACAATATGGCAGACTAACGGTATGTCACGCATAAAAACATAGTTTTCTAAATAGTTTGCGTTCGTTTTGCATGTCGTTGTAACCAAACACCAAATTTCTTTTCAGTATATCGCGATCGTTTAGTGATTTTTATCTCGTTGAACGTATATCGATTAAATATACTGAATAACCTGTCTGAACATCCATACATATATTTCGGATATTCGGACGTGTTGTTTACTATTGAATAAAATCCACCAGACATTTAGTAATGCTTATTTAAATACAATGTTCTATTATTTTAAATAATTAACAACAAATAATACATTTCAATCTTATCTTATGTTAATAAAAACCATTATCCTTATTATTGGTCAAACAAACTATAAATAAATGATTAATTTATTGATATTTATATTTTATTTAAACTTCTATACACTATTTAAACTTTTATATTTTTTCAGCTTGCAGTTTCCACTGCAAGGCATCAGTACAACAATACGAAGATAGAAAGAACAGAAAAAAGCCACAACATGTGTCATACTGATCTCTTCCAACTTCACAAGACAAGAAAGTTCATAAACATAAATTTCGCTGTTCATCTGTTTGACTACTATTGTATCTAGTGGATTTATCATGAGATTATAAATTGTCAAATTAAAAAAACAAAACGATATGAGTTAGTTAGAAAATGTGAATATTAACCGTGTGTAGCAAACAAAGCAAAAATTAGGACATCTTACAAACTTTGCAACATACTCCAAGAATGTGTTGTCCTTTTAAAGGTGAAAGTAAACTTATTATATGTTTAAAATGATAATTTAATATATTTTATCTGTAGCTTTAGAGAACATTGAGCAATTAAATTTGAATATGTTCAGTTATTTAGTACTGATTTGTTTGATGTTGTACATTGCCTGAGCCTGTACTGCATACAATTATTTAAGTGAAGATTTTAATGTAGATATTTTACTTTAGGAATATGCCCATTATTTGTATACAGTTGAAGTGGTTGATTTGCAAATAAATATAAGCAAAACTTCACATGCAGGGTTTGAATTTAATGAAAAAAGCCACTTTTGGCTTTCGAGCTTTCTCGCAAAATGCGAAATTAACTCGCAAAATATTATAACATATAATATTATTATTTACATTCAATGTGGATTGTTATCTGTGTTTCGAGCTAAAGGTAATTAGAATCTATGTGTGAGTATTTGAAATGTACTTTATGTTTATTTTATGAATGTAAATTTAGTACAATATTACAGAACAACGACAGATATGGAGAAAAAATGGGAATATAATATCCAACAGACATTGACAAAACTACTCCAAATTCAGTTTGCTTCAAAAATCGGTTGCACGTTATACACGGTCTTTTACAGAACTCGCACATTTTTGCGAGCGTGGGGAAAATCTACTCGTAGTTTCTAAAACATACTCACATTTTGCGAGTATGCGAGCCTAAATTCGAACCCTGACATGTATACATTTATTGTGAAAGTAAACATGTTCAGTCATGATTAATTTAAATATATATTGTAAGCAATAAATTGACAATTGTATTTCACTGACGAACATTTATTGCACTTATGTACATTAGCATTGTGTCATTATTAACCAGAAATATATATGTAGATGTGTTGGTTTAGAAAAGACATAAGAATATATGTGTGAAATAACTTTGTTATTATTTGTTTGATTTGAAATTATAACTCAAATAAAGGTTTAAACAGTGTAATTAAAATGTGTTAATTATATGTATGGCCAAATAATATCACGTATAGGCTGGCATAAGTATTGTACATAAAATGATGTAGTCAATATTTCCAGTTATATCACTGTAATAAGAGTGACATGTACAGTGTTTCAGCTATAAGTTTCAAGGAATTTTCATTAATTGCATAAGTTAATTGTAATTTCCTTTCTCTGTAAGTCATGCCTACTTTTTCACCTTCTTAATCATAATACCTAAGGTGTATATGATTTGTTAATTAATACTGGTAATAATGAAACATAAATAAAAAACACCACTGTGCAAACAAACTTTATTTTATTTTTATTTTTTAAAATATATACGAGTCCATTTAAAGATCCTTTGAATTGCCAGTGCAGTTGGCCAGCCATGCACACAAAATGTATCCAGCAATTTGTAAATAAATCAGCAACCTGAAAATAAATACAAAAACAAGAATTATACAGTAAGTTCTACTAGGATCAACTACTACTAACTAGATCTACATTGTTAATCTATTTCCAAATGCAATAATTCTAAAACGGTGATGCAATACACATTTACTTTTGCTGTAATACTTCTGACTTTAAAACTAACTTAATATACAGTAACGTTATTGGGCTTTATATATTAGAAATCAAATTAACTACCAATACGCATTAACTGCTTACACTGAATTAGTTCCTGAACACTTATCCGAATATCCGAAATAGACATCAAATTAATTTGAATACATACACAATTCTTAAAATATACCTTATGTGTGAAAACTAGTACACAAAACGATTTCATGTTATCTGAAACGGGCCGATTTGATGTGTTAACATTAAGTACATTAAACATGATTAAATATTGGTATAAAGTAATAAGCGCACCAGATCATAAATACATTAGTGTTATTTACAAGTTAATGCTAAATGAGTTAGAATTAAATCCGTTAAAACATAACTGGGCAAAACAAGTTAAAGCGATATTGAGCTCCCTAGGTTTCTACCATGTTTGGTTATCACAAGGGGTTGGTGACTTTCAAATTTTTATTGTTCTTCTAAAACAAAGGATTTCTGATAACTTCAAACAGTATATTAATGGCAGACTGAATGATTCACCAAGAGCGTTATTTTATAATAGTATATTTCAGTTTGAATATCAGTTTTACCTTTCTAATGTCAATATCGAAAAATACAGAATAGCTCTGAGTAAGCTAAGGTTATCATCTCACAGACTTAACATAGAAACTGGCAGATGGAATAAAACAGAAATAGCTAATAGAACTTGCCCAAATTGTAACGTCTTAGAAGACGAATTCCACTTTCTTTTTGAATGTAATATTTACTCTAATCTCAGACATAGGAATATGCCACTATACTATCATTGCCACCCAAGTATGTTTAAATGTGTTGAATTATTTTCTTCCAAAAATGTTAATGTTATTAAAAATTTGGCTGTTTATGTCTATAGAGCTTTTCAAAAGAGAAATATGCTTATATTGGAATATTAATAATAATGTATAGATATTGACTGTTTTATGCTATGATAACAATTTGCTGATGCTCATGGGTCATTTTGACCTAATGCATTGCGTGCATGTATGTTATATTTGATTGAATAAAGTCTTCTTCTTCATCAAATTAATTTGGGTGAGCTTTTTAACAAAACTACCATTTATACTGAAATGGCAAGCATGCATATAAAAATACAATACAAAGGTTGAATGAAAGGCGGAACGATATTACAACGATATGTAAATGGAAAAAAGTACTTAATTTTCAAGCTCATTTAAAATTGCCTTTGGAAAGTAACGTACCTCAGCCATCTTGATTTAACCGGTGTTACCATAGGAGATTTGGGTGATGCCAGACCTTTACCACGAAGTAAGTAAAGATCGGGTACCAGAATAGGGTTATGTACGGTGCGGTTATGTACAGTACGATACGGTACGGTACGATACGATAAGGGAGGTACGGTACGATACGGTACAGTACGGAACGCTACTATACTGTCCAAACGTACGTACCAACATGTGCTAAGGGTTCTAATAAGGTCATTATATTACCGTCCGTGTATACGTATATTCTAGTTCTGGCGGACATATGCATGGTTATTTTGGTTTAATTATTCCAAAAATAGGACGTTTGTTTGTACGTACGTTCGTATGCGTGCATTGGTTAATATCCCAACAAAAAGGTGTACGTTACTATGGATGTATTTCTATCTCTTTATTAGACCGTACAAACGTATTGACTAACGGTTAAGCGCATGCATACATCAGTAGCACCGTAATAGGGCTTAATTTCTTATAGTGATGATAATATTGATGATGACGTTAACTATAACGAGAATAATTATGATTACGATGGCGATGATAATGATGATATGATGATGACGATGATGATTGTGATGATGATGATTACTGTATAATTATTCCCCGAAATAATGATTTCATCGATTGTCGCGATACAATTTCACCATAAAATAGGTGAAAAATTTAATCCGTACGCATACCCCCTTTTTGGCCAATCACATTCTTCACACTTATAAATGTGACAAATGAGATCCTATTCTTCACAGGCGTGTGAAAAATAAGATTTGTGAAAAATATCCTACAAAGCTCTATTATCTAATCGCCAATCTCATCCATCCCCGTTGTATAGCATATGAGACAGGTACGAACTGATTACGCACACAAGACTTCGCCTTGGTTGCATTTCACTTAACAATGACCGCCACAGAAAATCATTAACCGATTCTCCGTTATGCTCGTGCGGTGCAGTTGAAACTGTCGAACACTTTCTTTTTTATTGTCCAAAATACTCCAGTCTTCGAAACACCCTTTTCCAACCTTTCATGCCCGATCACAACATTAAACCTTCTTTACGGAAGTGAAAGACTAAATCTCAGTCAAAACACAAACATCATTTTAAATGTGCAAAAAGTTCATTGCAGCTACTAAAAGATTCAACTCATAATGCGGACACCCATCCAAGTCTGACGATGCGCTCCCCACCCCTTTTTTTCTTAGGTACAAAATATGTATTTCTCTCTTATGTTTCTTCTTTTTGCTTATTTTACTGCTGTTTCATTATTATAAGAAACATAATTAATTGTCTTAAATTATGAAATCTCACATGTTATTGAATTCGAGACAAACTTCAAAACATATTAAATTGTGCGATCTATTAATACAATAATTAATCTAGTACAATATAATAATTCTTCTAGATTTTTGTATGTGCATTTTAAATAATTGATTATTCAAGGTCGCCACATAACCATCGTATATGTACATCTTGTGAGTAAAATAATCAAATGGAAAGGAATTTATATACGTTTTTCAAAGCTTGTTTTCCAATCCATAAACAATTTCTTTCTATATTTTGTCACTTGGTCACCATGTGCGACACGTATCTTTTCTGAATAGATACCGTTTAAACCAATTTGCATAAATAGTCGCTCGAATTCAATACAATTTGCAATCAATTCGTTTAAACAGTCGTTGAAATCAATCAAATGCAATCAATTCACATAAAAGTTACTGCATGGAAATCAATAACATACATTGTACGCATAATCAAGTCACCTTAATAGTTTTTCGAAATCAAAGAAATGCAATCGATTCGTTAGTAGCACCGTCACAGAAAAGCCCTAAATCTTTCGGTTCTTTGACCAGCTCTGCGTCATATGTTTAGGGGAATCCACCGGCTCCGGTTTCGTCGTATCTTGCGTCTTTGTTTGAAGACAACGCTCTTTCAATGCTTTTTTTCATCTAATATATTTCAATAACATACATTGTACGCATAATCAAGTCCCCTTAATAGTTGTTCGAAATCAAAGAAATGCAATCGATTTCGTTAGTAGCACCGTCACAGAAATGCCCTAAATCTTTCGGTTCTTGGACCTGCTCTGCGTCATATGTTTAGGGGAATCCACCGGCTCCGGTTTCGTCGTATCTTGCGTCTTTGTTTGATGACAACGCTCTTTCAATGCTTTTGTTCATCTAATATATTTCCAAAATACTGAAACCAATGTAATTCCATTAAATTCGTTTCGATTACTTTTTTCTTGTTATCTTTGTAGTCCACAAAATCCTTGAATGCTTTGTGAAAAATTAAGCCGCTTGTGATAATACATTTGTATAGCTTAGCATGTCTCACTATTGTTGTTTTGTTATTGTTCGTTATCAGTAAATTCCCCTTTACGAAGATTTAAATTTGAATCTATTATTATGACACAGGCTATCATCTTTAAACAATAGCTTTCTTAAGACGCTATACAGAATACAATAAAAATGCCATTTCGCATCACGATCAGATTGTTGTAGCAGTAGAAAAGTCGTTTAAAGCACGCACGGCGGTCATTATAAGTTGCAACAAATCGTAACACTTCCTAAATTCCTAGGCTTTCTGTGAATGAGAGTTATACTCTTTTTTTTTCCATTTGTAATCTCTAAGTAGAAATATTGAATGGCGTCAGTTAACGCAACGCATATCGATGTTTATTAATTGCTAAGTGTAAGTACTTTGCATTCTAGATAGTTGGAAAATTTATGAACATCGTTTTACCGAGTCCTAGAAAAAACTGTACAGCCGTCACCGGGAAATGGCCGAAGACGAAATATAGAGTGATATTTTCCTAAATGATGATGGTTTTGATGACTGTGATGATGATGGTGATGTTGATGGTGGTGATGATGAGGATGATGACGACGATGATAAATATCACCATCACCACCGCCACCAACATCATCACCATGATGATGATGAAAATGATTATGACGATGATGATGATGGTGATGATGAAGGCGGTGGTGGTGATGATAATGATGCTGATGATGCTGATGATGATCATGATGACGATGACGACCAAAATCACGACGACGACGACGATGATGATGATGATGATGGTGTTGATAGCATCAGTATATCGTTTTACGCTTCCGCATAATCTACACAAATGAAAGGGTGTAATCAAGATCTACTACTGACAAAAGGATTTGCTTACACACTCAAAAAGACAAACATCGCAGCTCTCTCAGATCTGGATTAGCGCAGATTAGTACGAAGTCGCGCGCGTGATCTCTTTTTCAAACGTCTTATCATTTCTACGTAACCCGATTTTGCGTGGTATGCATGAAAAGTTTCGTTTGTATGGAAAGAAAAAAAATAAAAATAAATAGGAACAAGAGGCGTAAGAATTTTATTCGTTCGTGGAGTGCTGGCGTCTCGGTATTTCTCCGTAGCTCAAGGTCACGGTTGATTAACCATCCAAAGCGGCTGATAGCTATCTTAAGTGAATGAAAACATTGCACCACCGCCACGTGCATGAAGCTCAAGCGATCAACTGCACGGAAGTAGTACACGGCATTGCATTTTATATTGTGGTTATGCCAGAGTTGTTTTGACCGGAGGACCATTGTACAGCTTCAGGCCGAAAGTTTTGGAAAATTTCAACAAATTTGAGATGAATTTTCTAGCCAATCGAATCTGATTACATATTTCACATGTGAAAAAATTTAAGGGGAATGACCCGGATTTTTCCAGATGTTATGCAATCTAACGATAAAATGAATAGAAATAGCATGAAATTATCTATCAATGTCGTAAAACAAAAACCTATGTATGTAAATAATTCGTTTACAGATCTCGATTTTAAATAGAATGTAACAGCCGATAAAACAAGTTAACGGAATTTAAGCCTAGAGCCTTACATCCATAATGTAAATAAAGCTACAGCGAATTTAACAAGAGATATCAGAGGACAGCGCGCTCGACTATTCGCAGTATATCAGTTGGTACATATTTTGGATAGTGGAAGGTGCATACATTTGTTAAAATACACAAGCCTTGTATAGTTTATACATTTTTGGAACACAAACTTTAACCACAAAATCTATGTAAAAAATGTGCATTACTCTGTCAAAATACAAAACATAATTATGGGTAATATTGCCTCTGATACTAGAGTTGATGACAGAGGTTAGTTCCAAGTTTCAAGTTAATAACTTATGTAGTTTTGAAGTTACACAACAATGGGGTATAAACTTTAACCAGGAATTATGTGTGAAAAAGAGGCCTAACTCTATCAAATGCAAAACAGAGTTATGGGTAATGTTGCCACTGATACTAGAGTTGATGGCAAGGTTAGTTCCAAGTTTCAGGTGAATAACTTACGTTGTTTTGAAGTAACCAAACTTTTGAATATAAACTTTAACCAGAAAATCTAAGTGAAAAAGGGGCATAACTGTGTCAAAATACAAAACAGAGTTATGGGGAATGTTGCCCCTTATGTAGTTTTGAAGTTACAAGACTTTTGAATAAAAGCTTTAACCAGTTTAGACGCCGACGCCTACGCAGAAGCCGTGGGTAGTAGGATAGCTCACATATGCTTCGAATAGTCGAGCTAAAAATGATGCATACGATAACGAAGAAGAATAAAACGCATTCTTGAAGTCATTTTGATCGCTTAATGAATTCCACTGTTAGCATGTACAGCAAGAAATTTTGACTCAAGTCATCGTAAGTGACGCTAGTTTTCTCGTGCACTCCATTGTATGCTCCAATGTTGTGACCCCCCACCCCCCCACCCCCCCGATTGATTACTTCATGTTGATGTTTTATTTCTTTTGTAGCCAATGCACCACGTACTTGCCTGAAAAAAGGCGTCCCGTGACTATGCCACTTGCCTGAAATACAGGCGGTCCGTGACTATGCCACTTGCCTGAAATAAAGGCGTCCCGTGACTATGCCACTTGCCTGAAATAAGGGCGGCCCGTTACTATGCCACTTGCCTGAAATAAAGACGTCCTGTGACTTTGCCACTTGCCCAAAATAAAGGCGTCCCGTGACTATGCCACTTGACGGAAATAAAGGCGTCCCGTGACTATGACACTTGCCTGAAATAAAGGCCCGTGACAACGCCACTTGCCTAAAATAAAGGCCGGTGACAACGCCACTTGCCTGAAATAAAGAGCCATGGCTATGCCACTTGCCTGATTCAAAGGCCCGTGACTATGCCACTTATCTGAAGTAAATGTCCGTGACTATGCGACTTGCCTGACGAAAAGGCCTGCGACTATGCCATTTATCTGACGTAAAGGCCTGTGACTATACCAGATGTCTAACGTAAAGGCCCGTGACTATACCACATGTCTGACGTAAAGGCCTGTGACTATACCACATGTCTGACGTAAAGGCCTACGACTATGCCACCTTCTGAAAATAAAGGCCTGCGACTATGCCACCTACTGGAAATAAAGGCCTGCGACTATGCCACCTTCTGGAAATAAAGGCCGCGACTATGCCAGCTTCTGGAAATAAAGGCCTGCGACTATGCCACCATCTTGAAATAAAGGCCTGCGACTATGCCACCTTCTGGAAATAAAGGCCTGCGACTATGCCACCTTCTGGAAAAAAAGACCTGCGACTATGCCACCTTGCCACCTTCTGGAAATAAAGGCCTGCAACTATGCCACCTTCTTGAAATAAAGGCCTGCGACTACGCCACCTTCTCGAAATAAAGGCCTGCGACTATGCCACCTTCTCGAAATAAAGGCCCGGGACGATGCATTTGCAGACGATGCGGAAGTTCTCAAGGTCCCTACAACATTTCGTCCCTCAATATCAGACTGCTTCATCACCTTACTACACTAATGCATAAACTACTGTCGGTTACAACATACTAAGAAATAAACCGCGATATACCCTGCATATAATATGGTTCTAGCAAAAAATGAGATCCGACACCTTATATGGTAAAATATGCAGGGTGATATGTGTTTTTATGTTAATTATGCGCTAATTCCAATGTCTAAAATATTTCCCTGAAAACAGCAAAAAATAACAAAAAATGCAAAACAATAAACAGTTTCAAACTTTTATTCGTTTCTCGTGCGTTATCGAAGCTAGAAATCGTATAGAGTTTATTATAGCCGCGAAGTGCGTAAGCGACATTGTTGTAGTCTTTCTGAGTCGGTATTACGCATGAATAACGATAACCTTACATCTATTTAATAAATACATGGAAACCCGTGGGTTAAAAATAGACCACGAGTTTGTCACGTTTATAAAAGATGGTGAAACCAAAAAGCCCGGTTGCAGACGATATTTGTTCATTACAGGCGCAAAGTATTCATTATTAATTTGGCAGAGTGCGTAAGTTCCACTTTTGATAAATCAAGATGATTTCAGTGGAACTGAGTGATTAATTGATTTAGGTAGGTCGATTTTACAATGTATTATTATAATATAATCGTATATAACACTCTTGCACATCATGTGATTTTAGGCATTGAAAAAAAAATTTTTTTTAGTTCTTTTATTATTTATGTATTCATTCATTATTTCTTTATAATTAAATTTCATAGCGCTTTTGCGTTATTATAGCGCGCTGCAAAATTGTACGCTAATGCATGTTTATATTTTATTTAATAAACATTTCTAACCAAAGTAGAAGGATGGACATTTCTTTATTTATTAACAAAGCAGATGTATCAAATTTTGTTAAACGTAAATATACATGAGTCGCGTCGATGGAAAACCGGACTTAATGCATGTGCGTAAAGTGTCGTCCCGGATTAGCCTGTGCAGTCCGCACAAGCTAATCCGGGACGGCACTTTCCGCTTTTATGGTATTTTCTGTTTCAAGAAAGTCTCTTCTAAACATAAATCCACTGTAGGCGGAAAGTGCCGTCCTGGATTAGGCTAATCCGAGACGACACTTTACGCACGTGCATTAAGACCGGGTTTCCCACGACGCGCCTCTTACCCACTTTGCACTGTAGGATACAGCAAAAAACGGAATACATGCAATTTATTTTCATGTGAATACTCCCTAAACATGTGCTTAGAAACCAATAAAATGCAAATACAGTAAGGAAATGCGCCTTAGACTTTTCTGTTTGTTGAAGGTTGCCGAGTTTGGATGTTCTTTAACCCAGTGGCCTTAGTCCATTTATACTAAAACAGAGAAAAAGCTTCTTAACAGAAAATAACCGATGTTCTATTTATGTTGTGATCATTTATTAAAACAAATTAGGCGTATCGTGGAAAAATCGGGCATAATGCATGTGCGGAAAGTGTCGACCCGGATTAGCCTGTGCAGTCCGCACAGGCTTATCTAGGACGACACTTTTCGCTTTTGTGGGGTTTTCTGTTTCAAGGAAGTCTCCTTTAAACATAAATCCACTGTAGGCCGAAAGTGTCGTCCTGGATAATCCGGGACGACACTTTACGCACCTCCATTAAGCCCCGGTTTCCCATAACGCGCCTCAAATATATGGAACGAGTACATTGCAAATCTCTTTTTGTCGGGATATTTTTTTATATAGTATTTTGACAGATGTAATGGGACATTACAGCGATTTTGTATGTTCCACTTTCGAACATTGGATCCATCGCGCATGTTAGTAAAGTTTACATTTCAGCTTGAAAACATCTATTTATTTCTTAACATATTAACAATTACGTATTACGCGGCAGTGCTCGTAACGTCGACCACTAAACCGAAATGCGATTACCGGTTGTAATCTATCAATATTTTAGCGATTATTATTATTATTATTATTATTATTATCATTATTATTATTATTGGTGTTGTTGTTGTTGTTTTTATTTTTTAACACCCCTTCTAATAGGCCCAAAAATGAAGTTAATTTCTACGATCTGTTGCGTTCTGTTTATAACCATTGGTATTTCTTTCCAGAAATGAATTACCAGTCGCAACTATGCCTTCACTGTGCCCAAACTGGCGTCGATGACAACTTCTGTCATATTCATCAGTGCCATGATGAAATGGATATTTTTGTTGAAATTAACGATCTGGACCCGCAAACTGCCGCCCCCATCGCATTGGAGACGATAGAACCCAGCATTTTGAATGATGCTTTTCAGAGCATGACTTCAACACAATCTACATTGTTGACGCCAACCACAGTTCAATACCCGGTTCCGAGTTGTAGTGACAATAATAACAACCTTTCGATCCACTCCAAAAGCAACCACTTTCAGGGACAAGACAATCTCTACCCGTCCGAACGCCCGGAACTCCACCGGTCTGTTTCATATGGCGATGAGGCCACAATCGGGAATGGCGCAATCAATCAGGACCACGTGAAGTCGTCAGGTAGTTTAACGGGGAGTTGCCATGACAACCGCGATACCGGAGATGACAGCAATGACAGTGGTAAGATGTTTTTTTCTTGTGCGATTATTTCATTTACTCCGTATCCCAGGAATATATTAATTAAATATATAGCTCATAAAATATAGAAAAAAAAGACATTTATTAAAATATGTATAAAAACAGTAAAATGATAAACTGAAAAGACAAAAAATGGTGACATATACTAATAGAAAAACAAAACTGGGCATGCTTTCATTGCGTATTTTAATATGTTGTTAGATTTAAATAAGGCTGATTTGGTATCAAAATTTAGGATGTACATTGAACTAATCAATAATTGTAATGGGCTTACGAATTGACCAACATTTAAACGTTAACGTAATGCAAACGAAACATTAGCGATTTTAAAAGTTGCAATGACGACCACGATACTTGTGTTTGAAGAATAAACACCACCGTTCACTTTGTTATGATTATGCCATTTTTAGGGACATTATAATTATTGATTATTTCAATTTATAACCTTTTTTTTACGAAATTCATCTATATTAATATCTAACAACATACACAAAATACGCATTAAAAACATGTCCAGTTTCTTTTTCTATTAGTATATTAAGAACATATAGTCACCAGTCCGGAAACTTCATAAACAGCGTCGAACAAAATCACTTTCTTTCTTAAACATAAAAAATAGCGATATAATGCAAAAATAACAAATATAAAACATCAATCATCTGATCATTGTACGCAATAATTATTTCGCAGGATAAGAACATGTTTGATGTCTGAAATGCTAATGACAAAATAATGACACTTAAGAAATAATTTTCGATTTATCGTTGTTTGACCAATAAACAACGATTTTGGAGTTCTTATGCGTAGTGGTTTAATAGCCGTGCATCATAACGACACAGATTTGTGAATTGGCCGATAGACAACGATAATGTGAAAATTATTTTGATTCTAACATGACTTTACATATATATTTTTGCATTTGTTATTGGAACTACTTTTTACTATGCCCCGCTCAGAATCTGGACTTCTTTTTGCGTTGTTTATTGGGTAATTTAACAACGATAATTTTGTTCTTTGTCTATAGAAAAAAACTAGCAAATATCATGTTAAAATATGGATTAAGTACTAAAGCTTTTTTATTTCTTTATACAGTTGAAATCCCGAACGTTCCAAGGCAGTGGAGCCAAGGTATATCTTTAATTAACGATTATGATTCTGTAAGCACGGCTTGCTGTTAATCAAACAGTTACATATATTAGATTATATATATATATGTAAATCAATTTCTCTTCGACGTGTTTCACTTACTCAGCATCCAGACGGAAATACATTGTACCTCATTGACCTAGATGGGCTGTTAAGCGTGTGCTATTGGCAGGGTTTGACCTTAACGTTAGGGAAGTGGTGGTCCACAGGACCGGCTACCGACAAATCCTACAGGTCCGTTACTGTATGAACTGGTCCCGATCATCAAAATACATCAGACTCTATAGTGCATACAATAGTTTAAAAAAATGATTGTCAGAATTGAAATAGGACAATATTCTGAGCACACATGAAACTCCATTATTCAATTTATATAATATAACATAGTTTCGCTCAAAATGTTATATGAACAGTGATACTTAAATAAAGATGAGATATCAAATTCGTGAACTTGACATAAATTTGACATCCATTCATTTTCGTGTGCTGAGCAATCAAAATGCAATTTCAGCGATTAAATGATACTTATTTATTTTTTAATAAGTTATCGTTATTTGATAGGCTCTCCTTTCCTTAACGTTTTGCAATCATTCCCACATTCACAATGCGGAAACCCAGACTTGAATTTTGTTTACTTCTATTGTTTTTCAATAGAGATACAATTTAAAACTGCATGATGTAAAAACAAAATCAATAATAAATCATTGCAGTGTCGAAAAGCGAATACATAAATTATTATTGAGCCAGGAGTAATATTTACGATATCCATGTGCAAAGTATTTAGCCAAACTTATTTCGGATTTTTGGTCAACAAAACATGTGAACAAATTTAATTGACCCTGCTAGTGTTGCACGTTATAATTTGAATAGAAGCTATTATTAACTGATTATTTAATGCAATATCTGTCGTTTGATTAAATTTGTATTTACATAATAAAAAATTATTAGTTAATTATAATGAATGGAAATTGCTTCTCTAAAAAGCGACTTAAATGTCCGTCAGATATAATTTCTTAAGTACAAATGGTGTTAAATTGATTTTACAACGTATAACACAATAGTGGTATAACATAATGATTGGACAGTAGAAGAATCGGAAAAGGTGCTATTTATACTCGAGAACTTGTTGTAAAATGCCACTAAACAGTATAATCTCGGACGGTTTCCTGTATTATTAATCACAAATGATAATTAACGAATAACACAGCTGGAACCAGTCCAAAAACAACTGGTCACCGGACCAGTCGTCCATTGAAGACAACCGGTCCGAGCCAAAAATCACACGTCACGGACCGACGGACACGCGTTAAAGTCGAACCCTGCTATTGGTCTCTTTAAAGGCCTAGTTTAAGGAATGTCTGGCCGTGGCTTATTCCCCTCTGTGTATCGATCCACCATAATTATCATTATCTGCAATCTTTTCTCGCAGCTGGCTGAGCAATGGCTGAGTGCACTGTTTCAATTGCAGCAGTGTATTGATCTCAGCTGACAATTGTCGTCACACTGTCGCCACACTGTGACCACAGCAGGGTGCCAATACACGGGGTTTAAATACCCCGGAATTGAGGGGGAGCGGTGGGGGGGGGGGGGGGGGGGTCAAGTA
Source organism: Congeria kusceri (assembly GCA_027627225.1). Classification (NCBI taxonomy): domain Eukaryota; kingdom Metazoa; phylum Mollusca; class Bivalvia; order Myida; family Dreissenidae; genus Congeria; species Congeria kusceri. Next base: position 33,299,022 of record CM051027.1, on the reverse strand, counting down.
AAGATGGATTAAGACCGGGTTTCCCACGACGCGCCTCATACCCACTTTGCACTGTAGGATACAGCAAAAACGGAATACATGCAATTTATTTTCATGCGAATACTCCGTAAACATGTGCTTAGAAACCAATCAAATGCAAATACAGTAAAGAAATGCGTCTTATACTTTTCTGTTTGTTGAATGTTGCCGAGTTTGGATGTTCTTTAACCCAGTGGCCTTAGTCCATTTATACTTAAACAGAGAAAAAGCTTCTTAACAGAAAATAACCGATGTTGCATTTATGTTGTGATCATTTATTAAAACAAATTAGGCGTATCGTGGAAAAATCGGGCATAACGCATGTGCGGAAAGTGTCGACCCGGATTAGCTGTGCAGTCCGCACAGGCTTATCTAGGACGACACTTTTCGCTTTTGTGGGGTTTTCTGTTTCAAGGAAGTCTCCTTGAAACATATATCCACTGTAGGCCGAAAGTGTCGTCCTGGATAATCCGGGACGACACTTTACGCACCTTCATTAAGCCCCGGTTTCCCATAACGCGCCTCAAATATATGGAACGAGTACATTGCAAATCTCTTTTTGTCGGGATATTTTTTTATATAGTATTTTGACAGATGTAATGGGACATTACAGCGATTTTGTATGTTCCACTTTCGAACATTGGATCCATCGCGCATGTTAGTAAAGTTTACATTTCAGCTTGAAAACATCTATTTATTTCTTAACATATTAACAATTACGTATTACGCGGCAGTGCTCGTAACGTCGACCACTAAACCGAAATGCGATTACCGGTTGTAATCTATCAATATTTTAGCGATTATTATTATTATTATTATTATTATTATTATTATTATCATTATTATTATTATTGGTGTTGTTGTTGTTGTTTTTATTTTTTAACACCCCTTCTAAAAGGCCCAAAAATGAAGTTAATTTCTACGATCTGTTGCGTTCTGTTTATAACCATTGGTATTTCTTTCCAGAAATGCATTACCAGTCGCAAATATGCCTTCACTGTGCCCAAACTGGCGTCGATGACAACTTCTGTCATATTCATCAGTGCCATGATGAAATGGATATTTTTGTTGAAATTAACGATCTGGACCCGCAAACTGCCGCCCCCATCGCATTGGAGACGATAGAACCCAGTATTTCGAATGATGCTTTTCAGAGCATGACTTCAACACAATCTACATTGTTGACGCCAACCACAGTTCAATACCCGGTTCCGAGTTGTAGTGACAATAATAACAACCTTTCGATCCACTCCAAAAGCAACCACTTTCAGGGACAAGACAATCCCTACCCGCCCGAACGCCCGGAACTCCACCGGTCTGTTTCATATGGCGATGAGGCCACAATCGGGAATGGCGCAATCAATCAGGACCACGTGAAGTCGTCAGGTAGTTTAACGGGGAGTTGCCATGACAACCGCGATACCGGAGATGACAGCAATGACAGTGGTAAGATGTTTTTTCTTGTGCGATTATTTCATTTACTCCGTATCCCAGGAATATATTAATTAAATATATAGCTCATAAAATATAGAAAAAAAGACATTTATTAAAATATGTATAAAAACAGTAAAATGATAAACTGAAAAAACAAAAAATGGTGACATATACTAATAGAAAAACAAAACTGGGCATGCTTTCATTGCGTATTTTAATATGTTGTTAGATTTAAATAAGGCTGATTTGGTATCAAAATTTAGGATGTACATTGAACTAATCAATAATTGTAATGGGCTTACGAATTGACCAACATTTAAACGTTAACGTAATGCAAACGAAACATTAGCGATTTTAAAAGTTGCAATGACGACCACGATACTTGTGTTTGAAGAATAAACACCACCGTTCACTTTGTTATGATTATGCCATTTTTAGGGACATTATAATTATTGATTATTTCAATTTATAACCTTTTTTTTTTACGAAATTCATCTATATTAATATCTAACAACATACACAAAATACGCATTAAAAACATGTCCAGTTTCTTTTTCTATTAGTATATTAAGAACATATTGTCACCAGTCCGGAAACTTCATAAACAGCGTCGAACAAAATCACTTTCTTTCTTAAACATAAAAAATAGCGATATAATGCAAAAATAACAAATATAAAACATCAATCATCTGATCATTGTACGCAATAATTTATTTCGCAGGATAAGAACATGTTTGATGTCTGAAATGCTAATGACAAAATAATGACACTTAAGAAATAATTTCGATTTATCGTTGTTTGGCCAATAAACAACGATTTGGAGTTCTTATGCGTAGTGGTTTAATAGCCGTGCATCAGAACGACACAGATTTGTGAATTGGCCGATAGACAACGATAATGTGAAAATTATTTTGATTCTAACATGACTTTACATATATTTTTGCAATTGTTATTGGAACTACTTTTTACTATGCCCCGCTCAGAATCTGGACTTCTTTTTGCGTTGTTTATTGAGTAATTTAACAACAATAATTTTGTTCTTTGTCTATAGAAAAAAAACTAGCAAATATCATGTTAAAATATGGATTAAGTACTAAAGCTTTTTTATTTCTTTATACAGTTGAATTCCCGATCGTTCAAAGGCAGATGATTTATCGGAGCCAAGGTATATCTTTAATTAACGATTATGAGTCCGTAAGCACAGCTTGCTGTTAATCAAACAGTTACATATATTAGACCGAAATTTAACTGGATAATCTATAAATCAATTTCTCTTCGACGTGTTTCACTTACTCTGTTAAGCGTATGCTATTGGCAGGGTTTGACCTTAACGTCAGGGAAGTCGTGGTCCACCGGACCGGCTACCGACAAATCCTACAGGTCCGATACTGTATGAACTGGTCCCGATCATCAAAATACATCAGACTTTATAGTGCATACAATAGTTTAAAAAATGATCGTCAGAAGTGAAATAGGACAATATTCTGAGCACACATGAAACTCCATTATTCAATTTATATAATATAACATAGTTTCGCTCAAAATGTTATATGAACAGTGATACTTAAATAAAGATGAGATATCAAATTCGTGAACTTGACATAAATTTGACATCCATTCATTTTCGTGTGCTGAGCAATCAAAATGCAATTTCAGCGATTAAATGATAATTATTGCCTCCAAGTTGAAACGAAGTGGTATGAGAACATTTTGTTAAGCGAGAAACGAATCACTCTGTTTCTCAGAGCAAATATATTTTGCTTTTGGCGATTAAGACCCAATATCACAGTAACAATATGTATGAGGCGCGTCGTGGAAAAACCGGGTTCAACGCATGTGCGTAAAGTGTCGTCCCGGATTAGCCTGTGCAGTCCGCACAGGCTAATCCAGGACGGCACTTTCCGCCTACTGTGAATTTATGTTTAGAAGATACTTTCTTGAAACAGAAAATGATATACAAGCGGAAAGTGCCGTCCCGGATTTGCCTGTGCGGACTGCACAGGCTTATCCGGGACGACACTTTACGCACATGCATTTAACCCGGTTTCCCACGACACGACTCGTATGTATTGCATGTCATCAACTGGGTTCGATTGTTGGTTTAGAGTAGTGTACATTGACGCGCGTACATGGACGATGTGAACAATATTTAAAACAAAGCATTGCCTTAAATATTACATTTAGTTGAAGTTTTAAAAGAAAACCATTGTTATATTTTCATGGTCAACAAATATTTAAGTAAAACACATTTTTATTGATTTCTATGGTAAGAACTTGGAATCGATTTATTCATCTCTGTCATTATATTTGACCAACCACTATATTCGAACATAATAAAATAAACATTTGAACTATTTTATCGAAAGACAGCGGCAAATCCTCTAGAAATAGGGGACGTCCCCGTACGTATCTGAAAAGGCAAATGTTCCCTGCTATACAGCCGGCATACCCAGATGATCAGATAGCAACCGACAATCCCGACTGTTCTAACACCCAGAATGGACGAGGCAAGCGAGGTAATATCGCCGTTAATGGCATGTGCCAATAAACAATGGGCCGTTAGAGTTAATATTAAGAGAATATTCTTGAAACTGTTCTGTGACAAAGAAAGTCGTGAATTTGAATCTTACTTCGTATTCAAACATTCCAATTACAACATTCTTTATTTAGAACGATGTGTTAATAACATAAGCAACAGTGGTACCCGACATGTTTTCTTGAGTCTGTTCTTTATTCTTAAGTCTAATAATGGGTTGTTGAATACGGGCCCCGCTACATGTACTTGTAGAATTTGACAATAATTCTTTATTCCACACTAACGTTACCTAGTATTCTATTTTTTGTTACAACTATAAACATGACAACTCCATACTTATCGTTTTCTTCTTGCACAAAACTGTGTCTGGTAGCGCTGATCAGTTGGATTGGACTGGAAGATGACACGCTTCTTGTTTTACAGACTACAACATTTGTATCATGAAAGAGAAAACCGATCAATTCCGGGTTTATTGTTCATTGAAATGTAATTGCAAAATAATGCTATATTGAAGTGAAATACACGTTTTTACGATTGCCGTGAGAATTTTCGTAACGTTTAACTTACTTAAAACGCTATAACGACAATATAGTGTTATGTTTTCGATTTATCTGACCAATTGATTCAGCACAGTCCGTATGCGCGTTCAATAACCTATTTTGCAATCTCATTTTTTCACATTTCCAAGTTATGATTACGTCTACTTTCTGTTTCTTACACCCTGCTCCATTTTTAGGCGCTATAAGAACATCCTGAACTACTTTCTGGCGCTAAGAACATCCCGTGCTACTTTCAGGCGCTAAGAACACCCTGTTCTACTTTCAGGCGCTAAGAGCATCCCGTTCTACTTTCAGGCGCAAAGAACATCATGTTCTACTTTAACGTGCTAAGAACATCCCGTTCTCCTTTCAGGCGCTAAGAACATCCTGTTCTAATTTCAGGCGCTAAGGAAATCATGTTCTACTTTCAGGCGCTAAGAACATCATTTTTTACTTTCAGGCGCTAAGAACATCCTGTTCTACTTTCAGGCGCTAAGAACATCCTGTTCTATTTTCAGGCGCTAAGAACATCCTGCTGTGGAAGTTTCTCCTGGAGGAGCTGAGGTCGCGGCGGACGCACATTAAGTGGGAGAACGAGCAGGAGGGCACGTTGAAGTTCGTGGACACCACGGAGTGCTCCAGGCGGTGGGGACTGATGAAAAAGAAGGCGGACATGAACTTCGAAAAGCTCAGTCGTGGCATAAGGTATAACTCTGGCTAATTGACCTGGCACTTTTGAACCATATTTCTATAATTTAATGTTTGAAATTTATCAAATATTTAACTTTGTCTTAGGCCATGCGCCTTGACATAATGGCCTTTCGCATAACTCATATGACAGCGGTTCTTTCCTTCGACATGTTACCGAAACTCGTATTATCTCGCTATCATTTTATAACTTAGTTATGCAAAAAGGCAATTGTCGGGTGATTTTTTCCGAGTTTTAAATACGTTTACACCCAATGTTAATTAAAAGTCTAGCCAAGCATATTAGGTTATCAACGTTCCACAACCGAATGACTTGTCATATATACAATTTGGTGTCTTACGGCGAAAGATTAATTTTGTTTTAAATGATTCAACTTGTTGGTAAAGGTCATATCAAACTTATAAATCTACCTTCGATAATAATTATAACTGTGATATTTTCTTAGGTCGGAAAAGTAAGTGTTGTGTCTTTATTGATTCAACATTTCCAGATATTACTACCACGGGGGACTGATGTGCAGGGTAAAGGGCAATCGTCTGGTCTACAAGTTCAACTGGGAAGTCGTACCGGCACAGTATAGGCCACACGGGCTTCTGCAGATCCATTACATGTAGACTCCACGTGGCAACGCTCGTGGATGACTCAACGCGTCTCACCTGTCTAATTAGTATTTCAGTTCATCAAGTTTACAATTAAGAAATAATTTTTGATTTATCGTTGTTTATCAGCCAATAAACAACAATTTAGAGTTCTGATGAGTAAACAACGAGGGACTTAGCCCGACTGGTTGAATAGCCACGCATCAGAACGACAAAGAGTTGTTTTATATTGGCCGATAAACAACGATATTGCGATAATTATTTCGATTCTAACATGATTTGCAATGTATGTTTGCAATTGTAATTGGAACTACTATGCTCAGCTCAGAATCAGGACTTCTTTTTGCGTGGTTTATTGAGTAGTTTAACAACGATACATTTGTTCTTTGTCTATAAATGAATTAGCCGCTATCATGCATAACAATTTAACAACTTGTAAGTAAATCGATTATCCTACGTCCACTTGTTTTCTTTTCTTTGTAATATTAAGCCTGATTGGAAATCGTTGACAGATGCTGTGAATACAAAATGGTTTTAACTTTACTACGTTTATTTGGTCTTTCTAATCTATAAGCTAATCCGTTTCTGGCAGTTGGCTTGATTTGTCGACATGCATTTGAATCATTTAGTTGTTGTTCAATATGTATTTAGCATTTTGAGGAACGAAATTATTTTTTCTATCTTTTCTACTCATTATATGGTGTTTATATTTACTTAAGTTTTTATGTTTATACTAACATTTTTCCGTGATCCGTCGACACGCATTTGATGCTTTTGGTTTTTGCTCAAAATCTATATCATTTGGAGGAACGAAACTCACCATTTTTTACAAGGTACGCACTACGGAACGTTGTGTGAAATCTGCGGAATTCAACACATCTGCAGGATGTCTCTCGGAAAATATAAAAATAATAAAATAGTGTGTGCTGAAATTCAGAATTTAAGAAAATTCTATTAACTGGACGTTCTATGCTAAGGCGTAATACTAAAATGTTAATTTCAGGCTACATGCCGCCCCCCCCCCCCCCCACACAAAAAAAAAAATACAAAAAAAAATAGGGTAGTTAGGTAGGGATTTTTTTATTTTATTTTGTAAATGGTCAACTTGAAGATTCTAAAACTGAATAAATATTCCAAACAGATCACTAGAGTCGAGGCATTTGTTTAGGGTAGGTCGGGTAGCGTGAAACAAACATATATTTAGTTTACGCCTAAAGTAAAGTGACAGTTCAACTGTTAAGCACACTTCTAACCTTATACACCTTGTTTTGTATTGAATTGAATGGTAATGTGTAACGTTTGGACTTTTAATTATACGATGATAATTACATCCGCTGAAATATTTCAGTATCAGTAAGACTTTCGTCCTGTACTGTTTGATTCGAGTCAGTTAAGAATTACTTTTCGCTGCCAATTTATATGCATTTAATATGCAATATGACATCGTGATTTCTATATTTTATCTTGTTTGTATATAAGAGTGGTAGCATGCAATCAATGTTCTCTGACAAATTATAATTAACTAATGTATCGTAATAGTGCTAACAATTTAAGGCAGATATATCAATGTATCATTTCGAGCTTGATTTTGTTTGATAAAATAACAATAATAATTCAGTGCATTATGTATTATTACTGTCTAACATTATTATTATTGCTGTTTTCGTTAATATCCTTATAATAATAATAATTATTATTATTATTATTATTATTTATTTTGCATTATTATTATCCACATCATCATCATCGTCATCATCATCATCATCAACAACAACAACAACAACAACATAATCATCATCTTCTTCTTCTTCACCGTTATAGCAATTATCATCATCATCATCATCAGCATCATCAGCATCAGCATCATCATCAGCATCATCATCATCATCAGCATCAGCATCAGAGATTTCATATTTTATGTGTTGTTTTATGTTTAAAAGTAGATCTCAATACATTCGTATTAATCCTTCATTTCGTTCATCCCGCTGTGCTGCAGAGATCCACTGTAGAGAGACACTATACGCACATGCATTACTGAGCCCGGTTTTTCCACGGCACGCCTCATTAAAGTTATTATTTAACACTTTTGCAATATTAAGGTGTTTAGGTTTGTTTTACAAGTGTATTAACCTATAAAATGTTAGAATTATTGTATTGAATTAAAAAGTAACTATGTGTTCTGAACTAAATTATTAACATCAGTAATGTATTGTTAATATGTTGGTTTTAACTAACTATATTACATTTTGGTGCTCTTATATATTCTATAAATAAAATTAAATTTCGAACAATGTTTGTGTTTTTTATTATGCTGATTCATTATTACAAACTTTGTGTGGAAGTTGTCTGCTTGAGATATGTTTCACAACATTGTGTCCCGATATACATATAGACAGTAGAAATATTGTATATTTGTCGAACGGATTGGCGTAAATGCGTTTATATATGGAGTACGGTTAGGGTCTTTAATATCGTAAACAGCATCATGCTCGTAGAAACGAGCATCATGCTCGTAAGGTCGTTCATTGAGCATCATGCTCGTTTATTGAGCATCATGCTCGTAAGGTCGTTCATTGAGCATCATGCTCGTTTATTGAGCATCATGCTCGTAAGGTCGTTTATTGAGCATCATGCTCGTTTATTGATCATCATGCTCGTAAGGTCGTTTATTGAGCATGATGCTCGTAAGACTGAGCATGATAATCGATAAACGAGCATGATGATCGATAAACGAGCATGATGATCGATAAACGAGCATGATGATCGATAAACGAGCATGATGATCGATAAACGAGCATGATGATCGATTTTAGGAGCATGATGCTCGATAGTGCTAGGCCGCACGAAGAGGGTCTTTATTGCCTAACTTAATTGCATGATGCTCAAAAAACTAGCATCACGCTCGAATTGACTAGCATGATGCTCGATCTTATGCGCATGATGCTCGGCCGAAAGAGCAAGATGCTCGTTTACTGTGCATCATGCTCGTTCATTGAGCATGATGCTCGATCTTAAGAGCATGACGCTCGTTTCTATGACCATGATGCTGTCTAAGATATTAAAGACCCTAATAGTACTCCATATTTACATGAACGATACAGTAAGATGGGCATGTCAGAAAAGATTGTAGAGCTAATTTCTTTAATTAAATTTTCTCACATTGTGAAAACTATGTATAAAAGCCACAAACAATTTAGGTTTCGGTATCATTAGCATTTTCTTAACACATACAGTAACATTACATTTGATGTAATCGGCTATTTCCGATTTTTTTGTCGGTATCATTAACATTATCTTAACATACAATGTATATAGTAATGTAACATTTGATGTCAACGGCTATTCAGTTTATATCTCTGCAACGATGCCCCATACCAAATTACCCCTTAAATCATAAATATCATTGTATGCATTCATATGCACTTAACCGGAATAACTTTTTGCAATAATTTTTTATTTTTTTATTCATTTTTCAACATACATCTCATACATCTCCATTACACAATGTTAATATATAAAAGTACAAGTTGTACATATATCTCCATTACACAATGTTAATATATAAAAGTACAAGTTATGCATATAAACAATATTAATACACTAAAATCAGTATTTATAATACATTCATTTATGTGTATTTTGCGTAATAAATTGTTTCTAGAAAATATTCGTTTCAATTTTTAGTTTTGAGATGATGCTGGATATAAAAAGTGATATACAAAAAAACTAAAAAGGAAAGAGGATAGTAAAAAGTCAAGGTGTTCCCTTTAATAGACATGAGGTGCTTGTTTTCAAAAACTGGAAGACTGCTATGGGAAGGCACATGCTGGCTATAAAAAGTGATATACAAACAAAACTAAAAAGGAAAGAGGATAATAAAAAGTCAAGGTGTTCCCTTTAATAGACATGAGGTGCTTGTTTTCAAAAACTGGAAGACTGCTATGGGAAGGCACATGTGTTGGCGCAAATACACAACAGCTTCCCTAAGGTAGGGGGAAAAAAAAGAAAGAAAAAAAAGAAAATAACAATCCTATGAAAAGAGGGGGGAGAAAAGACAGAATAGGCAAGATTCACTTCAAAGTATTAGGATGTGCAAATTATTGCCATTTTTTTAAATGCAGATCAATTTTATTTTTTTCAAAAGCGATCTGCTCTTCTAAATGTATTTTCGTTCTGAGAGAGTTTTTGAAAGCCTCGATATTTGGATTTTCGGCTCTTGATTTAACGCTAAATATATATGACTTCATCAGAATGAGTATATAGTTTATAACTGAATTATTAGCGCCACCTTTTTGTGTTCCAAGGATAATATCTTTTACATTAAGATCAATATGTAATTCTTTACTGCTTAAATAAATTGTGAGGTCCCGCCAGATGGGTTGTACAATATTACATTCAAATAAAACAGGTGTAATAGTTTCTTTATAACTTGCACAAAATGTACAAAGTTTAGAAGCTGCTAGCTTACATTTATACAGGTATGCATTAGTGGGTAATATACAATGTAGAATCTTATACTGAAAGTTGCGTAAATTATTATCTATGGTGGCTTTAAATGGTATTAAATATGTGCTTTTCCAGTCAATACTTTGATTATAGGAAGTCATTATAATTTCCCATTTCTGTTGCTGTTTGGTTTTAACATTAAAAGTTTGTTGAAGATTATATAAATATTTACACACCGTGTTTGTTTTTTGCACTTTTTCAAGTAATGTGCTGTTGCTAAAATTAAAAAGGTCTGTTTCAGATAGTTGTTTTTTGCAAGTTTCTGGTATACTATTAATCAGTGTGTAATATTTAAGATAATCGCTTGTAGGTATATCATACATGTTTTTAAATGCTGCAAATGTATAATATGATTTTGTCCTGAAGTCAAATAGATGTTCTAGAAATTTAATGCCCCTATTAAACCAATTTGGGTAAAAAAAGGTATGTTGATTATTTAGTTGTATTATGGAGTTATTCCATATAATCGTTTTATTTATCTGTCCTGCTTTTTCATTAGATTTAACTTTATTCCACGATACAAGAATATCTTTGAGGAATTCATTTTTAAAGTTAGAAACAACATGTTTTTCATTAAGTGGACATTCGAAAACAAAATTTCCACCATATTTATTGAGCTCTTTCTGGTAGAAAATTTTCCACTGTCCTTTGTTGTTTATGTCTGTTAATCTTTTAACCCAACTGGCCTTATTTGCATGTATAAAAGCAGTAATATCTGTGAGTTTAAGTCCACCCTCTTCTATTGGTTTAACAAGAGTTGTTCTTGTAATTTTTTCAGGTTTCCCGTTCCACACAAATTGAAATACTGATTTGACAATTGTTTGTATTGTATCAATTTTGGGGGTGGGAAGCATTGTCAATGCATACATAATCTTCGGTAAGGCAAATGTCTTAACTACTGTAACTTTCCCACGAAGTGTTAATTTTCTGTGTTGCCACTGTTTTAAGCAATTTGTGAAGTCTTGTAATTTTGGTTGAATGTTTTTTGCTATATCGAGATTTTCATCATTTGTAAAGTAATAAATTTTAGCTATATTTAGACAGTGTTATTAGCGGTTTTTGTAATGAAGCATTAAAATGAACTTGAAGCAACTTATCTACAAAGATCTGAACCTAAGAAACTGAAAATTAAGGACCAATGATGGGAATAACATTGAACGTAACCTTGAATTTTATTGGCTACATCTTACGCTGTAATGTTTTCTAATTTTCTCTTCTCTTGTTGAAAATTTAACACCGTTATGTGAACTTGAACCAAATAAGGAAGAAGGAATTTAATATTTTAATATGTGACAATATTTAAATGAGGCCTATTTTGTCTATTGATAATAAAATCAACGGAGGGAGTGGTCCATACCATGAAACCTTAAATGAGTCGTTTCGTGGGAAAACCGGGCTTAATGCATGTGCAGTCCGCACAGGCTAATCCGGGACGGCACTTTCCGCATACAGTGGATTTATGTTTAAAAGAGACTTCTGCGAAACAGAAAATACCATACAAGCGGACAGTGTCGTCCCGCATTAGCCTGTGCACAGGCTAATCCGGAACGACATTTTACGCACATGCATTAAGCCCGGTTTTCCAACGACAAGCCACAAATAATTCTTGGATATGTATCAGACTCAGTACAGAGCACCTTAGCAAAGTGATTCAGTTTGTGCTTGGGTCATATTCCAAAAAGTAAAATCTTACCCTTAACCTTGAAATCATAATTTTCCATCATTTTGTTTTTAAGTATTTAAATGGCATTGTGCTAATTTTGTATTAATTATCAACTTTTTATTAACTGTTGTTCACTACACTTTAAAGTGGTTCACAAATTTATATGAGGCGCGTCGTGGGAAAACCGGGCTTAATGCATGTGCGTAAAGTGTCATCCCGGATTAGCTTGTGTAGTCCGCACAGGCTAATCCAGGACGGCACTTTCCGTTTTTATGGAATTTTCGTTTTAAGGAATTCTTTTCTAAACATAAATTCACTGTAGGCTGAAAGTGGAACTTAAATGAAAATATTTTAAGATAAACTTACGATGCTTCTGCAATACGGACCCTGATCACAAATTTATAGTGTTAAATATACACTCAAACAAGAATGTATGAGGGTAAATGTACGCTAAGTCCAAATGTATGGGGGTAAATGTACGCTCAATCCAAAATGTAGGGGGGGGGGTAAATGTGCGCTCAGTCCAAAATCTATGGGGTTAATGTACAACTTTGCAATCAGAAAGTAATACGGAAAGGTGGAAACTGGTTTGTTTAAAGGTGCGAATGGATACAATATAGTAACGTAAAACAATGTTCTATACATTTCAAGAAGACAATAAAAATGTTTTAAATAAGGATATTTTACACACTCACACCTTTAACAGTCTGTTAACATGTATGTGTTTGAGTTTTATTTCCACGTGTAAGCAACATAATGAAATTTTGTGCGTGAATGTACACCATGGTTTTATTTTCTCTGCCTATCTTGTGCGTCTTCGTGCGTGTTCGCGCCAAGTTTCTGATCGTCTGTCGGCCTGTAGGTCGTCTGTCGGTCTGTTGTAAGCAATCAGTTGTGACCGCACGAAGCACAGACGGTTCGGTTATGCAGTCGATACGGAAACAGACGCGGAATGGAAACAAGTACTTCAATGTCGCACAGTAACGAAGATCAAAGGTAAGCAACTGAGTTAGCTTTCTTGTCTAATAAATACCTTAGGAACCATGTCATTAGCATCACCTTTGTTCATGTAACATAATTAACAGCAACACATGCAGCAACCACAACAATACGATAACAAAAATGGCAAAGAAGTACAATTACAACAATCAGATACTAATAATTGTTCCTTGGCCCATTTCTAACTTTCTCAGAAAATTTCGTGCAACGCTCAAGCTGCTATTGAACAGTAACAATAACCTCCTTGACGGGGGTTAGAATCAAATTCAGAATCATAATTATTATAAACATCGTTGTCGTAGTCATCAATGGACGCTCTTGATTTATACAATTATATCTTAAATATTTATACACGGCTATGGTGCGCCATTAGGCCGTATCATATCCATATTATTTCAAATCCACATCAGAAAGAAATCAATGTAATTTTTTTACTATTTATAGTGAGGCATGTACCGGGGTAATAAAGTTATGCATCACTTACCCCAACCCATTATCAGCCGTACTCATACACCACAACTTGAAGATTTTATTTCGCCAAATCTTCAGTCAGCAGTTAGATGTAGAGCAATCACTTCTTAATTCAGTAGACAAGTTTAGTGTGATACCACAATCCAATGAGATAGCGTCACCTACAAATGATCTAAGGCACTCGGATTGATTGGTTTATCTAAAGTCGTTTGTAGTAAACATGAAGCTCATAAATCATAGCAAGCTTTACAAATCGGTTACGAAGTGCACATGTTTGCACTGCCGAGTCAACGACCCTTAAACGGGTCACGTGATCCTCGTAAACAACGCATATAAATTGGTGCAATAAAACTGTTTTCGACATCATTTTATGCGCAACGATACATCATTGAAATTTATAAAATACGAATACAACATTGAAAACAAATTTACATTAGCGTCTTGTCTATAAGTGCGGTGCTTTAGATTCTAAGGTGTTTAAGAGAATTTCTAACTTCCTTGTGTAGTTCCTTTTTTTTTGCAGTGCGCATTTGGGTCGCGTATGAAGACAAAAATACATAAATTTGTTATCTGTAACCTGTATTTACAAATTGCTCTGTTTGTTCTCAAATTTATAGGAAGAAGGAATTTAAATACAACCTTACAACCAATCAAAACAATGCATTTAATGTCTCTATATCAAAGCATTACGACACTACACGTTATCAATGGTACAATATCTCCCAGTTCGATAGTGCGAAGAAATCTAATGAGAAGTAATTACGAAGCACTTTTTATCTGACAATTCAATTCACATCCGGGTTTTTACCGACGACGATCAATAGATAAGTTAAGCATGAACCATTAAAAAAACAAACCCCATTCCAAATAGTGCGCTTACATCTGACATTTTCAAATATTGCACTTACATCTGACATTTTCAAATATTGCACTTACATCTGACATTTTCAAATATTGCACTTCCATCTGACATTTTCAAATATTGCACTTCCATCTGACATTTTCAAATATTGCACTTCCATCTGACATTTTCAAATATTGCACTTCCATCTGACATTTCAAAATATTGCACTTCCATCTGACATTTCAAAATATTGCATTTCCATCTGACATTTTCAAATATTGCACTTACATCTGACATTTTCAAATATTGCACTTCCATCTGACATTTTCAAATATTGCACTTCCATCTGACATTTTCAAATATTGCACTTCCATCTGACATTTTCAAATATTGCACTTACATCTGACATTTTCAAATATTGCACTTCCATCTGACATTTTCAAATATTGCACTTACATCTGACATTTTCAAATATTGCACTTACATCTGACATTTTCAAATATTGCACTTACATCTGACATTTTCAAATATTGCACTTACATCTGACATTTTGTTTTGCGCAGGATGATTATTGCAGCTGTGGTTTCGACAATTTAAGTATTGCACGTTCCCAAGATACAAACGAGGCACGATACAGATATTGCGCTAACACTTGTTTTTACTATGCTATTTAGGTTATATGAAATTAAAGAACCCTTTTTTCTCGATTACAAGAAAATACGATGATAAGATCATATTAATATTTAAATCTATTATAAAATGTGCTTACAAGTTTTATGACAAAAATGTGATTATTTTGGGGGCAAAATGGGGGTGGGGGGTGGGGGGGGGGGGGGGGTGAACACTGGTTAGATATTTAAGAGTGAAAATATGTAGAATTCATGGGCAGTGATTTGCATGTTCGTATAACGGAAAATGTCACTGTGTCTACATTGACGGTCAGAATATAGACAATAGATCTACTAGGTAAGTGTTGATTACAGATAAGTTTATGTTGCTCGGCACGAAAACCTAAACCACGAGCCTTGGCAAATAAACTCATCTGTTTTCAACACTTACCTGGTATTATATTTATCCCATCATGTTCTATCTTTGTTTTCAAAATAAACAAATAAAATCACTGAATAATACGAAAAACATCCAATGACGTCACGAAAATAGACAAAATGACGTCATTATTATGCGCGTGTTTGCTGTTTTCAACGAGGTGGAATATAGCTTAGTTTATCCCACCGGATGTTATTCCGTCCATGCAGGCGTAATGATGGGATACAATGACATATAGAGAACTGCGAATAGTAGGCAGTGAACTCAACGTCTTGTAGGAGACAAAACAAACTGGGTCTAGGTCAAATGATATCAGCATAATTGCATGCACTGCAACGCCGTAGGCCTATATGCACGTCACCGCATAAACGTGAACAGTTTCGTTTATGCTTTGATTTCAACGCATATACCGGACCTCGGTTATGCGGCAATAATCACACTTGCGACACATAAACAATACTAAATTATGCACAACAGTGAGTTAATGTTATTATACCACCGCACCACAAAGTTTAGGGGAGGTGTACCGGAAACAGCCTCTGTTCGTCCGTCTGTATGTATCTGCTTTACTTCTCTACAACACAACTTAAATTAAATTTCACTTAAGAAAGTGTGACTGTGAACACTTCAAGGGGATTCCATTGTTATGGTCATTTTAATTCTTTTGTTATTATTTATATAATCGGCACGCTTCTCCAATTTGATAAACCTTTAAAGAAGTAATCAGTAGCAAATAGAAGTGTCCATACTCAAAAGGGAGTCATGATTATTAAAGTTACACAGTGATGCATCTTCATCATCATCATCATCATCATCATCATCATCATCATCATCATCATCATCATCATCATCATCATCATAATCATCAACATCATCATTATCATCATTACCGTCGTCGACGTCGTCGTCGTTATTGTAGTCTTTGTCGTTTTCTCCGAGCATGTTTTAACAGTATAATCAATTATTTAGGTAATTCCTGCTTATTCTATACAATGGCCCAGACATGTCTCAGAAAAGCAACACAATTTAACGCTATATGCGTTGCGCATATATACCGTCATGTAAAAGCGTAGAAAATTAACGCATATGCGCCATTACAGTGCACCCACGACACTAACAAATGTACTCAATTTACTCAATTTTACGACTGTCCAGTTTAACAGTGCACGTGTTGTCATACTGGCTTAATACCTAGACAATCCCGACTAGATTCCAAGTCTTGTCTGAGCAGAAACAGGTAAGGCTAAGCACACTTTAGACCAGACCCAAGGAAGCTTCTATATCGTAGGGTACTTTTATGTTAGGAATATCCACATTTCGCGACGGTAACGTATTCAGTACCAATCAAGGGAGGTAAATCATTACAGGTGTACATGTTAAGTATTTAGTGTTTTGTCCCTTTACTTGGACAATACTGGACGTTAAAACAGGCAACTTGCTGCTGTAAATGATGCAGGCGAATATCGAATGCGTAATTTTGACCCATACAGTTGCCGTAATTTGACCTATTTGTTTTGTATTGTTGGTCGTGTTAGATTGAATATTTTGTAGACAAAATAAGGATTTTCGATCAAAGGCTATAATATCAATTGATCTTTCATGACTATCGATACTTAATTAAAGGGTGAGGACTAAATGGCGATTAATGTCGGACATGCGCCACGAAATAGGCTGGAGGGACGGACGGACGAACGGGCGGCGGCGGTTTGGCAACTAGCAGACGAACGGACGATGCATGTATGCATGAAATGCACAATGACCATGATTTCAACATTTTTACAAACATATCCTAAATAAAAAGTAAGGCCCTTCGTGCGGGTGTTGCAAATGTTGTCATCGTGACATATAGTACGTCTAAAAAAGTAGCAAATATTTTCAAGCATCGGCGAACATCAGCATTGATAGTGAGTGATTCATACTTTATGTTAACACTCCATTAAAATGTTCATGTTAATTTTTAACTTTCATAAATACATTCAATGTTCAATCATTTGATTGGTTGGTGAATGTCCATTGAAATCGTTCGCAAACCTCGACGTCACATTTAGGTACGAAATTAGAAAATGATATTTATATTAATACATTGCTGTTGAGATGCGTCATCCATTAATATTTATACACCAACTATTTCTGCTGATGAAACCGCGAGTTATTTGAAATGGGTTTCACGGTTGATTGTCATACATTTGCATTCACCTTTCCACATGCATGTATATTATAGGTTTACAGTTTTTTTTGCGTTGTCATTGCTACATACAGAAAAATACTAATACAGCAACAGCAGAAGCAGCAACAGAAGCAGCAGCGGCAACAGTAACAACAACAGTATATTTCTAATGGGTATCATTATCATACCATTTACAGTCGCCTGTGTCATCCACAGCAACCACAAGCGGTTCCACATATCTTGGCAATAACACTTAATGTGGCTAACACAATTATACTCGTATTTGTCCGGTAAATTCTGGACAATGTGTTAGACAATGTGTTAGAACTATATAAACATTGAACACTAGACAAGACTGTTATAATGTTTATGCAACTATTTATGGCTAACGACTGCATCAGCATTAATCAGGACCATACCAACACTAACCAGGAGTCAGGACCATACCAACACTAACCAGGAGTCAGGAACATAACAACACTAACCAGAAGTCCCGACCATACCAACACTGACCAGGAGTCAGGACCATACCAACACTGACCAGGAGTTAGGACCATACCAACACTAACCAGGAGTCAGGACCATAACAACACTGACAAGCAGTCAGGACCATAACAACACTGACAAGCAGTCAGGACCATAACAACACTGACCAGGAGTCAGGACCATAACAACACTGACAAGCAGTCAGGACCATACCAACACTGACCAGGAGTCAGGACCATACCAACACTCACCAGGAGTCAGGACCATACCAACACTAACCAGGAGTCAGGACCATAACAACAATCACAAGGAGTCAGGACCATAACAACACTGACCAGGAGTCAGGACCATACCAACACTGACCCGGAGTCAGGACCATAACAACACTGACCAGGAGTCAGGACCATAACAACACTAACCAGGAGTCAGGGCCATAACAACATTAACCAGGAGTCAGGACCATAACAACACTAACCAGGAGTCAGGACCATAACAACACTGACCAGGCGTCAGGACCATAACAACACTAACCAGGCGTCAGGACCATAACAACACTAACCAGGCGTCAGGACCATAACAACACTAACCAGGCGTCAGGACCATAATAACACTGACCAGGAATCAGGACCATAACAACACAACCAGGAGTCAGGACCATAACAACACTGACCAGGAGTCAGGACCATAACAACACTTACCAGGAGTCAGGACCATAACAACACTGACCAGGAGTCAGGACCATAACAACACTGACCAGGAGTCAGGGCCATAACAACACTGACCAGGAGTCAGGACCATAACAACACTGACCAGGAGTCAGGACCATAACAGCACTGACCAGGAGTCAGGACCATACCAACATTGACCAGGAGTCAGGACCATAACAACACTGACCAGGAGTCAGGACCATAACAACACTGACCAGGAGTCAGGACCATACCAACATTGACCAGGTGTCAGGACCATAACAACACTAACCAGGAGTCAGGACCATAACAACACTGACCAGGCGTCAGGACCATAACAACACTAACCAGGCGTCAGGACCATAACAACACTAACCAGGCGTCAGGACCATAACAACACTAACCAGGCGTCAGGACCATAATAACACTGACCAGGAATCAGGACCATAACAACACAACCAGGAGTCAGGACCATAACAACACTGACCAGGAGTCAGGACCATAACAACACTGACCAGGAGTCAGGACCATAACAACACTGACCAGGAGTCAGGACCATAACAACACTGACCATGAGTCAGGGCCATAACAACACTGACCAGGAGTCAGGACCATAACAACACTGACCAGGAGTCAGGACCATAACAACACTGACCAGGAGTCAGGACCATAACAACACTGACCAGGAGTCAGGACCATAACAACACTGACCAGAAGTCAGGACCATAGCAACACTGACCAGGAGTCAGGACAATAACAATACTGACCAGGAGTCAGGACCAAATCAAGTGACTGTTTTTTTTGTATTTTACATGATGTTGATCTTGTAGGCTAATTGAGTCACTACCTAAATATTTGAATCGACTGCGCTATCTTGGCCTTAACCACATAAAACCGGTTGACGATAGTTTTCCTTTGAAAACAACTTGTGAAATAGAAAAACGAGATCTTCAACCTTTTTTTCAAACAAAACCAGATATAACTGGACTATCCTATAAAGCCACACATGTTTATTTTCTACTACCCGCTTTTTAATTCAGTTAAAATTTAGAACCCTTCTGTCTTAAATGGTAAACTTAAATTTCGAAATTCACAAACAACTAATTGTATAACCTTTCAAAGTTGTGATATTAAACAATTTCTAAGTCTATGCACAAATACAGTATCTCAGTATAACCTTATATTGATTTACACCATTATGTGACACCAGATATGTAGCTCTATCTACGTTAACTCGAAGGCTATAAATAGATCACGTTTTACCGACAAACTTTGTCAGTTTGCACAGTTTCCATGAAAAGAGGTTTAAATTCGTTGAATTTATCAGTTACCGGAAGTTGTGTTGGAAATCACGCGACGGTGTTCCGCGTTTGACCCAGCCATTTAAGCTCGAATTCAGTCAGTTGGCGATAAGATCCATTATACCAAGTAGCTCGGGTAAACAAGCGATTACGGTATGTTCAAACGTTGGTTAAAGGTTGTTGAGATATATTTAAAATTTAACATGACATGTATGGGTTGCTGTTATGGATATTAATAAATTAGTGAAAGATCTAGAGCAAAATAGTAGGGTGCTGCACCCAGCTCCTTTTTGGTGTCCCCGTGCTGCCCCTATGAGCTGGTCTACAATGAAATCTTTTGAAATTGTATTAACTTTTATCTTTTACAAAAAGTCCATGCCAAATCATGAATGTACCTTTCAGGATCCTAGATCTTTTCGTATGATACATTACAAATTATAGTTTTAATGACAGTATATTATCATTAAAGAGATAATGACATCACAAAAATAACAAAAAGCCCTGAAAACCTTTTTGTGTCGCCTGAAAAGGCGACATATAGATGTTACTTATGGTCGCGTCGGCGGCGGCGTTCAGTTTGTGCAGACAATAACTGGAGCAGTTTTTGTGCTATCATTTTGAAACATTATGGAAGTGGTTGTAGGCATAAAAGAAAAGTGAACTTCGATTTTCGGCATTATTGCTCTTATCGTACTAAAGTTATGTCCCGTTTTGTAAACAAAATAGTTCAGATCAGGCTTGTGAATGCATTCACTTTTTTGGCGATCATTTTGAAACTTTAGGAAAGTATTAGTAGGCATAAAAGGAAGGTCAAGTTCGGTTTTCGGCATGATTGCTCTTATCGTACTGGAGTTATGTCCCTTTTTTAAAATTTCAAATAAGGCTTGTGCAGACAATACTTTTAGATGTTTTGTGCAATCATTATGAAACTTTAGGAAAGTGTTAGTAGGCATATCAGGAAGATCAAGTTTAGTTTTCGGCATAATTGCTCTTATCGTACTTAAGTTATGCCCCCTTTAAAAAAAAAAAGTTAAAATAAGGCTTGTGCTGACAATAACTTTAAAAGCTTTTGAACAATCATTATAAAACTTTACGGAAGAGTTAGGAGGCATTAAAGGAAGGTCAAGTTCGGTTTTCGACATAATTGCTCTTATCGTACTTGAGTTATGGCCCGTCAGGCGACACATCCGACCTGCAGGGTTCTAGTTAGAATATACGTGTATATTGGATAGTGAAAAAAAATTAAATAATTAATAATAATAAGTAAGTAATAAAAATAATAATTAGCACATAACAAGCAAGTATATAGGTTGAAACATATGTATTGTCACACTTTCTTACACATGACTATGCTTCATTTATGACAAAATAAGTGGTTGATTTTGTTGTTTTTACAGAAAGCGCTGCAGTTGAAATTCTTCCCTTAAGAAATAACACGTATGCAGAATTTGACTAAGTTTCAAGCGAATGGACATTTAGGTCAAACTTTAACATCGTTACTTAACAGTGTCATTTGCTTTAAAAACGTGAATGGTAAAATTCTGAATGCCTGAAGATCTAAATTAAATCATACAAAGCTAGAGTAAGTGCCTCAAGCATTTATCATACTAATCTCATATCAAATTTAACTAAACAAATAAATTATTTCAAAATTGAAATTACATTAAAATCATTATCGCCTACCTTGCACAAAGCCATGTTCTAGTTTGTGTTGGCATTGTCTTAATAGCTACCCAATTAAAAATTACCTTTCTCAGTTCAACGATTGTTTAAGAAATAATTTTCGATTTATCGTTTTTTATCGGCCATTAAACAACCATTTGGAGGTCTGATGCGTAGGAATTAAACCACGAGGGCGTTTCTAACATTATTAGACATATATTTTTGCAATTGTAATTGAAACTACTTTTTACTATGCTCCGCTTAGAATCGGGACTTCTTTTTGCGTTGGTTATGGGTCGTTTGACATCGATAATTTTATTCTTTGTCTAGAAAAAATAGCGAGTATCATGTTAGAATTTTTATTAAAGATGTATGTTATTAATATTCTATTAGTAAAATTATAAAGATTATATACTATGTGCAGGACTAATTAAACTGTCCTTAAAATAGTATTTAAAAATTGTTCATTGTCCTTTTTCAAAAATTGATAAAATATCAGAAGAGTCGAATGTAGACGTTGTTTTTCACAGGTTTAGGTTCATTAAAGAATTGCCAGTATATTCAAACAGTGTAACGACACAATTGTGAAATCCTAGATGCGCCGGAGCTATAGTTCGGTGGTTACGACTTCGTGTTGAAACGAAGTTCGTCATGAAAAAGTTGATTTAAATGGGTGCATCAAATTGAAGTTATGGCAAACAAGGCATGTGTCCGTAGGACACGGATGCCCCCACATTCCGCTGTTGTCACAAAACTCTGCTGCTGTCGGAAAAATCTGCGCCAGAATACCCAAGTTCACAATTTCACATGGTGATGAATATGTTTACAAAGTTTCATCAATGTAGCAGTTATAGTTTTTGAGTTACACGTGACAGAAGTCCTAAAAGGTCATTTTGTGCTAAAAAAGGTCCATAACTCTGCTGACGTCGGAAAAAAACTGCGCCAAAATGCCCAGGGGCACAAGTTCACATGGTGATGAATATGTTTATAAAAGTTCCATCAATGTAGCAGGCCCGGCTAGCTCAGTAGAGCGCTGGACTGTCAATCCGGGGATCGTGAGTTCGAATCCCAGCCCGGCCACATAACTTGCGTGGGGATTGGTCATTAAATTATTTCTACGGCCAGTCTCCCCCTACCTCTGATTCAAATAGGGCAGTTATCAGTTACTGGCATAAGTATGTGCACTTAGTACTGGTAAACCGCTTAGATCGGCTAGAATTGCCCAGGAAAAGTGTGAGTAGGTTAACTGACCGCCGTGATATGACTAAAATACTGTTAAAAAGGGCGAAAATCCAAGTAAACAAACAAACAAACAAAGATATACTTTTCGAGTATAGACGCGACACAATTTCAAAAAATGTCGTTTTTTTTCCAAAAAGGGCCATAACTCTGCTGACGTCGGAAAGAACTGCGAGGAAATACCCAGGTGCACAAGTTCACGTGAAGATGAATATGCTTATAAAGTTTCATCGCTCTAGCAGTTATACTTGTTGAGTTACTCGCGACGGGACGGACGGACGGACAAGGGCAAATATATACCCCCCCCCTCTAAAAGTGGGGGCATAAAAACGGTGACCATGATCTCTATGGTTGTATAACTGTAACCGTAGCACACCGTACAGCGTCTGTACTTTTTGGAATACCTTTTTGTGAATCAGTGTTGTATAACTTTTGAAACTATAATAAAAAGTGTTATAGAAACAATAGTGCCATAAAATCGAGACACTTGACACATTTGACGACTGCTCTGCAAACTGGGACAGCCGTGAAAACATTTCAGTGGACAAACATATAAATACATCCGAAACAGATCAAGCAATTCAAAGTGAAATAAATTATTATCAAGCTTCGAAAGCAATATATAACCTGTTTATGACTGTGAGCAATAAAAATACGAACACGTGTGCAGGCTGTTTTGTAAAAACTCGTTTTGCAAATGTTTACTTGAAAAAGCTGACTATGCACTTCGTATGTTATACGATGTCCAGTCGGTATCTCTATCCAGTTCGGTTTCCAAAATCCGCTGTCCCATTACGGAGTCAAGAGGTGTACATATGGGTCAGTCTGGCGTCGGACACTATCCTGACTAAGCTCGCAGTATCGAGCGAGCATATTTAAGTTGATCCGGACCACTCAGTACGAATGCTTCAACCTGAAACTTGCATTTGATATCCAATACAGTCCCATGCGACTCAAAGTTCATAAGTTTTCACTGGTCAATATTTGAGGTAAAGATTAGGTTTGAGGTTGGGAACCTATGTCGTTGGCCTGATAGAGCCGGATTCAGTAATCGTTGCCCTGATAGGGGGATAACTTAGAATTACTCTGACATTGTCTTTTAGTGAAGAATGATATACATTGATCAGCTATCTTTTCATGTCATGCTGCATAGAAGCCTAGTAGACGTAAAGAATCTCTACAAAATGCTGAACAATAATGTCGAGCAATGTGTTTGTCATTGGTTTGCAACAAATATAATTTATTTATTATACGCTTTTCAGTGAAATATTTAATTTTATTGGGGAAATAAAATTATATATTTTCACTGTGTATTCGTATAGACGCGACGTACGGTGTTCAGCACCTAAACGTAACGTAACGTTCACGTCGTTTACCCAACGCAACGCTGTTTTATTGATCAGTAAAACACAACCGTTAAACACGATAACGAACAGGACGTTCCTTTTATTCTTTTTCAATATTTATTAAAATGACTTCTCAAGCACTGACACAATTTTCATAAACGTGAAAGTTATGGCTTCCATAAAACATATCGAGTTCAGTATAAATGTTTTGATTATTTTGATTTCACACAGACATAACTATGAATATATAGGTCTAATGTACTGATCTAACTCTAAATCCTGTAATCCTGTAAGATTTCGTTAATGTTCGTAGATCTATTTCATTTCGTTGATGTTCGTAGATCTATTTTATTTCGGTTAGCCTCGGAAAATGCAACAAATCGTTTCAACGATTTAACGAATCAACGAATAGGTCCATGAATTCGATACTATGGTTCGGCTATTTTCCGCATTTAGTGTGGGAAGGTAAAACATATCGTATTACTACACTTAACGATCTAATTCAATACGTATTGTTCATAAATGAAATAACAAACATAAACAACTTGTCCATTCTTTATAAAACGTTCTAAGACAAGACATACAACACGTGTTACCTTATGTCTTGACGATACATGTGCAGTCGCAAGAAATTAATTACATGCTACTAGTACATATATGAGCTAAAAATTAGTACGTTACGAAGCCGAAGCCCGTATTATATACGCCACTGAGTGGGGGTATACTTGAGTGATACGGATGAAGAAGCTGCTAAATGAATAATGAACTACACGCTTTACAAAATATATTCGTAGATCTGTCTGAACTAAAACGTCAGGAATACAGCTAAAAAGCTGCACCGATTCTTACGATGCATCGATAACTCGATTGTAAATGAACCGATTCGATTTTATACATTAAACCAACCAATTTCGATTATATTCACTTTCATAGATGTATAGATGATCTGTCGTAAAACTATGATTAAAATTACGATTATGCATCAAGGTTAATGTTATATTTATAGATAATCTGTCGTAAAACTATGATTAAAATTACGATTATGCATCAAGGTTAATGTTATATTTATAGATAATCTGTCGTAAACTATGATTAAAATTACGATTATGCATCAAGGTTAATGTTATATTTATAGATAATCTGTCTTAAAACTATGATTAAAATTGCGATTATGCATCAAGGTTAATGTTATATTTATAGATAATCTGTCGTAAAACTATGATTAAAATTACGATTATGCATCAAGGTTAATGTTATATAAAACTCCTTGTGAACGATTATAACCAATGTTTACCAATTACATATTCTTATTTATACTACATTGTAATATTTAAGGCATATACATGGACATGAACCAATACTATTATTATTAATATTAACAAAAATAAATCTAGACTATATTGCAAGTATATATATTGACTCATGAAACCAAAAAAAAAAGAATGTAAAAGGTATAAAATCGAAATGCTTAACTAAATGATGTCTGAAATCGAAATCGAATCCAATAGAGCCTTGGTTTAATCGTTTCAGCTCTATACAGCTATTGAATTGAATTATTGATCGTGAATAGTAACACATAGCAAAACATCCCTTTTGCACATGGAACTATAAAAATATTGTATGTAAATTTCAAGTGTCTTTAATATGGTATTCTTATGGCTAAACATAATATCTTTCAATCAAAATGTTTGTGTAATATAATCGCTTAGACCAATATCATAATCGTGAAATATATATTAATTAAACCATTGTCACCTATATAATTAAATGTAAGTTATATTAAGTTAGAAGAACATGGTTCGATAGATGTTTTTATATTTCATTTGATATGTATATTTATATATATATATAATAATTAGGTTGAAGTAATTAAAGTTACCAACATTTCAACCAATTACACGTATATCAAAATGAATATTCAAACTACAATTTCATTTATTGTAAATTGTCCGTTTAATTACATGTTAAAGAGTTTATGTACGATTTTACAACAGATATAGTGGCATAAATAATGAACAAAATAAAGTAAATTCGCATATATTTCTATTTAAAATGGAACAAAAGTTAAGAACAAACATTACTTTTAAAAGCACAATAAGCTAGTTTTTAAATAGTTTTCGTCTGTACAAGCGGAAACTCAAATACATGTATATACGTTGACTTGACAGTTGGTTTAGGTCTTTCTGTTTGCTTTCAAGTTTAAGTGTCACTTTCATCTGCTTATTTTGAAAATAATTTATATGAACGATCGTACATACACATTTTAACATGATTGCTCGTATAACAATCAGAAACAGTACTGCTGTTCTCAATACAAATGCTAATAAAAATATACATATATTCCGCAGAGTTATAGTGAGATGTCGTTGTGATAGACTTATAAATATATATACACATACAACATTTGAATGTATTACTTCATTCCAAATAAATACATAAATTTAGACTTATTCACCAGTGGGTAGCACATTTCAAACAAGTATATAATAGTTCGCTTTTTCTGCAACCAAAACATCCTTGACAGTGTTTTCGGTCGGCATGTATCAGTTATTTATATGAGGCGTGTCGCGGGAAACACGGGCTTAATGTAGAAGCGTTTTTAAAGTGTCATCCCGGATCAACCTGTGCAGTCCGCACTGGCTAATCCGGGACGACACTTTATGCACATGCAGTTAGCCCGGGTTTCCCACGACACGCCGCATATATTAACAAGCATGTTAAAGAAGCATTAACAGCAATAGCTCCGTCACCGGTTATTACAACATTTTATGCTGACAGGTATGGATTTTTGCCTCCGAAGCCTTCTGTAATGTCGAACAACCATACAACCATAGCATTTTATACCAATAATAATGTATCACAGACTCTAGTTAATGATATAATAACAATATGTACACAATATGTAAGTAATTAAAATAATAAAATATAGTGTCTTCAATACAATATTAATGTGCCACATGCATCACATTATAATGGTAGTATGTTATCAAACAATGCACACACAAACAGCAATACCATCGTCCAACAGATATAAAACATTTGCATAGAAACAATATTTCCACCCAACTCGTTTAACATTTAAGATTAACAATAATAATGCCCGTAATTCGAATCCCCTGCAGAATTCATCTTCATTGTTTTGTCCAATGAGAGTGTTGAACCCTCATCTGCGCACACGTACACGGTTCTTCCTTTCATGGCGTTAAATTTCAATTGTGGGCGCATTCAGCAAACTTCTTAGCAAATATACTCCAAAGGAGAAGAACGGGTCATCTAAATATATACCATTTGATTTCGGAATATTTACTGTTCCAAAGACCTTAAATTTCGGAAAATCTACTGTTTCAAAGACCTTTAAAAGATTATATCACCGTCCCCATTTAAAGAGAATATCGTATTTCTTTCAGAAGCATCGACATACAATGTGTCCAGTACTTTAAACAATTTGTTTACGCGGTGATGCTCGTCCACAAAGGATTTAACGTCAACGCCATTTTCCACTTTTCAAAGTGATTTGCAAACTACCGGTATTCGATTTCCATTACCCTTCGTAATATATGCAACTCTCAAGGCAGCTGAACTTAAATACACCGTTTCACAAAGGGTATCACTCCGGCATCAAACAATACCATTGTAAACCAATAACGCACTTAACACGTACACGACGTCTTGCTGCCATCACTTTACACACGGAGTCCTCAAGGATTACCGGAATGCACCAAGATAGTCCTGGAATGTTGATCGGACCGTGGAATCCACAAAGCGCGTTTCCAACACCGCTACAACCGGTCGCTCTGCTTTTTGACTCTCCAGCCAAGCGCCTTCTTGCCGAATTTGAAGCAAAGCTTCTTTGGATAGCCCTTGTTTTTGGGGAGATCATCGAAATATCCCTCTTTCCGCGAGTACCTAAAACCATAGGATATATTTTTTACATAACAAACTGCAAAATAGTAATGAAAAAAAAGAGAAATGTTGTGCATCCAATTACTACATGTGTAATTATTAAACTATATTTTCACACAAATAATGACAGTTTACATCACAAATGTCGCCATATTGCTGAAGACAAAAGTACGTGTACCTTATACATGTACAATGGAACCTGCGAATAATGGTATGTTATTGCGGAAATCAACTATTTAATATTTATTTTACAAACCTAATTGAGCGACTCATCTTCTCGTACGTCATCTTTGTTCTGTTGTTCTTCTTGGCGCCCCACATGCCGGCGGCCACCTCTGATTGGCAGACGCGGAAAATCCCCTCCTCCTCGTTCTCCCATTTGATCACGGTGCCGCTGTAGCGAGGGTCGTTCAAAACGTCGCGGATGAACTCCCACAGGTGATAGACCTTGGAAACTGAAAGTAAATACGAGCATATTGCACTATCGAAGTCAGTTTTTCGGTAATAGGGTTTAAGCTTATTTCAAGTTTCTTTAAATATATACGTAAAGGGCCAAAATTTACTCAAGAAACGCACAAATAGGTCCCATCTATTTGTAAATAACCAAGTACCATGTATTTGTATAATGCCACAAATCTTAAAATGTGTTCCACTGTTATTATAAAAGCCTATGTCAATGAACTCTACCTTGTCCCTTTTTTCTTCCTGGTCTTTTCCGGTCACATTTGTCCGTACTTCCGGGACTGTCGTCATTTCCCGGACTGAGCCGCAGACTCGAATCTGAGTCCTTAGAGTCGATGCTTTCAGTCCCGCTGTCTACGTCATCATCCGGTGACGTCACAGTCAACGGTATCCGGCTGTCGGGAACCTCTTCAACCTCCACTTTATGCAAGTCGCCGGAAGACCCCGATCTTGGCACAGGGCTGCCACCGTGGGACGCATATTCGTTTTGAGAGTTCGAGAACAGTTCGATCGTTTTATAGGCAGGCGTTGGTATAGCAATGGGGGCGTGTGGTTTTGAGCTCGACGAGTTGTGGTTCAAGTCCATCTCAGGATTGTACTGAACTGTTGGGTCTGAAACGTTATAACCACATAATTATGAACATGTGCCATGTTCATGTTTAGTAATACAGATTAATATATTATATTTACGTCTGAAGACACGAACATAATAAAGTTGCTTTTCTGATTCTCTTGCAAGTCTTTGATAAGGGAATCTGAAAAAAAACGTACCTATGCCAAGACCAGGTTGCAGTTTGATTCTCGGCAATTGGTAATACGGCGCCTGCCCTAGCAACACTCTGTACCCATTTGTGTCATACCCAGTGTTCCTGGTCAGGTCGATAGATGATCCGCCGCTGCAGTGCAGCAGCGTGCTAGCGGCGGACGCGTTAGGCCCGGTTTTACTGAGATCAAGACAGACGTTGGAGTCCGGAGACTCGGACGTGTCCATGAGGATTAGAGGTGCGGTGTACAGCGGCTTGTCGATGCCATAGCAACCCTTCCGCTCGGTGGACGACGGCGGCGGCGACGCAGGGAACCCGTTGGGGACGGCGCCTCTCATTTCATGGGGCTTCCGCAGGTCCAACGTTTCAGAAGCGGAAACCTCCATGTTTGGGCTGTGGGTTCCGTCGGAATCTGGAAAAGAACGACAGGGTGTGAGAATAGGTCGTAGTTTATGAGAGCCTTCTCTGCCGCTGCATAGTGAGTGGATCCAAGACGTATATTCTTGTTTACAACTATATTGCTCTGTTGATACATCGAAACTTAGCCGCAGTGTTCAGCGATCTACCCTTGTAGTGCCAAACTGTTAAATGACCATGTGGTTGTGTGCATTTTTGTAAAGCTAAATACCCGGCAACACATCTGTGTATAGCACAACGTCCATTAAAAAAGCCACGTGCTCCGGGCGAATGCCGACCGCCTCACTGAGCGTAGTCATAGCAACATCAGGTTGAACTCGACTGGTGCTGTGCACATATACTTAAGAACTATGTGATCATTATACTATATAGCATAGTTTTTGTGGTTTAGAGTACAACAACAAGTAAACACTTTCGTCTCGTCTTTATACTTGAACTTGTGACTGCGCAGTTTCTATCGCGGTTTCTTAACGACTGACTCTGATGCACGGATTTTGAAATAAATAAGTACAGGAATGAGTCAAAATCTTTGGTTTCATCGATATATCGTGTTTACTTCATACGCAAGACATGTTTA
Source organism: Congeria kusceri (assembly GCA_027627225.1). NCBI lineage: Eukaryota > Metazoa > Mollusca > Bivalvia > Myida > Dreissenidae > Congeria > Congeria kusceri. The sequence goes on along the minus strand of CM051027.1, from coordinate 33,268,647 downwards.
CTTCACACGCAAGACATGTTTACTTCACACGCAAGACATGTTTACTTCACACGCAAGACATGTTTACTTCACACGCAAGACATGTTTACTTCACACGCAAGACATGTTTACTTCACACGCAAGACATGTTTACCGAGTTAAAAAAAATCTCCATAATATACATATATATGAAGCGGATGTTCATTATCATAAATATGGGGCCTATAGATGTATAAAATGTCAGAAACAGAACGATGAAATGATATGAAACTAAAAACGTGATCATACATCAACATGATACCGTTGATACTCCAATTTATCTTCAGTTTAACAACAACAAATCTAGTGATCATACATCAACATAATACCGTTGATACTCAACTTTATCTTCAGTTTAACAACAACAAATCTAGTGATCGTACATCAACATGATACCGTTGATACTCCAATTTATCTTCAGTTTAACAACAACAAATCTAGTGATCGTACATCAACATGATACCGTTGATACTCCAATTTATCTTCAGTTTAACAACAACAAATCTAGTGATCATACATCAACATGATACCGTTGATACTCCAATTTATCTTCAGTTTAACAACAACAAATCTAGTGATCGTACATCAACATGATACCGTTGATACTCAAATTTATCTTCAGTTTAACAACAACAAATCTAAACAAATCGGGATGTCCAAGCAACTAAATAACATGCCAGCTTTAGACATAATATACGAGTAATTTTGAATGGAACGTATTTTGGTTCAGATATAAGTCCGGAATGTTGCACGCTCACCCATTCGTATGCATCTACATGTACTTACAATTTATAAATTAGTGCATGACTTATCCACAAATAAAGAGAACAAAAACAGATGTTTGTAGCTGAAACCGGTCCACGAGACTGGTTTATGACACAACACGCTTCACCACGGACTGTTGAAATAACTGTTTAAACAAGGAAGTAATGCGACAGTCAGTCCTAACGACAAACAAAGCCATCGAGTGTGTGTTTGTGTGATGTTTGTTTCATTTTAACTTCCTTGTATTCGTAGATGGCCAAGAGATTTCGATAACTGTTCAAAGTGCAGACCACTTATCGTCAACCATTTTTCTTTCAATTAAGTTCATGAAAACAGTGACCAAAAGAAACGGAAGCACAAACGGAACCTTGATGCCCCAGGGTACGAGTTGCCCGTGGGAATGGCAGTGGGGGTGGGGCACAAGCAGCACAACTCGACCCACGGGCTGGAGTATTATATATCAATTAACCCGTTTGTCCTACTCAAACTCGTGAACAATTCTCGTGAAAATGGTGCTCATCTATATTTCTTCACGGAAATGAACCATTATCATTAACACGTGGTCAACAGCAGAACATTTGTAATCAGCGTCTTATATATGATAATCCTTTCCCCTAAAGTTTCGACCCTCCGTTCCCATTCTATAATTACAATGTGTTCCTTACCCTTTCTCTTCATTAACACCCTTTCTATAATGAAATGAACCAAAGCTAAATCACAATCCAAATACATCTATACAATCGTTGTGGCCCTTTAACAAAAGTGTTTCCCCGAAGACAAATTCCCCTCTATGAGCAATTTTATTTATTATACAATGTTAAAATCTACGCTTTTGATTTGTGTTGTATATCTTTGTTATTCATTTTCCTCGGTGTATACAAAGATGTACAACACAAATTCAAATACATTTCTGATAACACACTTCCCGATATATGTTTCCGCGTTCATGTTGATCGAATACAATTTGTACTATACGCACGTACGCGCTGAACATGTTCGCGCATTTCTTATCACAGCGCTCTTGCTCGCCAAGTTTGATATCTGATGGCTGCAATTACTTCCTTGTCTGATTAACGATTCATTAAACAATTTCGACTTATTGTACATAGCATACTATACGCCGTCACAACATCTTTAATTTATTGCATTGTCCACAATTTATTACCTGGAGATGTTTGAGGTACTATGTAATGTTGTGTTTAAATCTCAAATATAAACGAACATATTTCTATATTATTCGCACGCCTCTTTGAAATGTAAATCGCCAATATCTTTTCAGTTGCTTTGCGTTATTAATAAGTTTACACCCAGCGACCTTATACTACAATATCAAATAATCATGCTCAACAACAAACGACCTTATTACAGTAATGATAATCAGATTGAAAAAAAGTCGATTTACGTTTATTTGACGATGAGTAAATAAGTCCCTATTTGTCCCTAGTGTCCTACTTAATAACACGGCGTGGCTAATATTACTAAATAACTATTTTCTAAAGTAAAACCACTTCAAGCAATATCCGCTTTGCAGTATTAATTACAAGAGAGAATGTTCACGCCACTCTAACTCATATGGAGGTATAATCACGTTTGAGCATTTTCGAAGCACACTTGTGGAGTGTAAACAATAAAATGTAGTCTTATTATGCTTTCTTTCCTTATTTATATGCAAATTATATTATAAATTCAAACAATATACTTTCAAAGTTTGGTTAATTTTTTCATATATTTTTTTGGTTAATACAAATTGATTTTATATATAACAATCACATCTTTCCAGTTTTTTTTTTCTGTTTTAACTTTATATACTCGTAAAGCTTAATATTTTAACTACATAACTGTATATTTGCCAAATATTAAACGATTCTTCCATAACTGTGTGATTACTATTAAGGGAAATAAAACTTAAAATGTGCAAATGTCGAAAAATCGGGAAATGTAGTTTATTTGTTATCACTATAATTCAGTGGGTTAAACCCAAAGCCAAGTATCTATAGTTAACGAGTATATACAGATATCTGGTTTAAGCTTTAATTTATTCAATAATACATGATATACATGCATGCAGGTGAATTAACAGGAGATGACGTGGAGAGATCCCGTACAGTGATTACGTAACTGACGAACCCGAAATACATTGTCATAAACCGGTTCATCCTAAACCAAGACAGTTAAAGAATTCCCATCTCAAAAACAGTGTGGGTTGAGGTAATTGACACACCCTGTTGTATAGACATGCTTGTGTACTCGTTTAAAGAAATATGAATTGATGGTTACAATCCTGTCTACAACGAGCACACTTGTCAACTTGCTTTTGTCATGGATATTGTAGGTTATAGAGAATAATGAACTTGAATTGCACACAAAAAAGCACGCATTTGGAAATCAAACTAAAATACCATTTAAAATAAATTCAACATTGGTTTTCGTCATATGTTTAATTATTAAATATTTGAGTTATACTTCTTTGTTCCAATCGACTGTATCATACAATATATTCAATATACTGTTTATCTGTTCTACTAAAGGTCATTTACTTTGATATTTACTGCTGCACTACACGACTCCATTCCAGATGTTTATGTTTCGTAAACAATGTTGCTAGTTAATAAATAAAATCAGTTCACATTATGCAATATATGCAGTTAAGTTGATATTTCTTTGACTCGTATATTATTGCGCAAAGAAGCGTAGACCAATACGACACGATATACGGGTGCGACGAGTCTTTAAATTGGTAAATGTATCACCGTACGTCATGCGGCCACAGGGGTGCGACAAACAACATTTGCCGGTTATACACAACGATGCGCGTACCCATATATGAATTGATCTTAGACTTGGGTGAGTCAGATCGGACTGGTAAAATATGAACATGTTTAACGATTTTATATACATAAATATATATTAATCCAATGTTACAACCTACAACATTGGTCACGCTATAACCGCGAGTAAACAGCGCATTTGGTTATGATGAACATGGTATCTGCTTGATAAAATATACTATTTGTAATAATAATCAACACAAAAGCTACGATCATAAGTCGCTCCTTAAAACGTCTAGTCTGTGCATGTGTTACAGTGTCACGTGATTTGAGGCGGTCCCGAGCATCCTGCGATGTTAGAACCAATGCCCGGTACCTGAAACAACGTGCAGTGATGTTTACGGGGACTGGCCGAAAAAAGAGAGAATCGAAGTTTATATCTACTTGCCAAAAGACGAAATAAAATCTCAATTAAACTAAACGAGAATAAACATGGTGTTGTTCTTAGTTCTATTGTTAATAATATACCGTGAACAGGCTTTTTGAATAAAGTTTTATGCAATCATAACAGATATCACAGCATTTGCCATTTCTGCTTTACCATTTTTTAAATTAATACACTAAAGAAGTATATTTGATTGACAAGAACTGATTAGAATAGCATGTGGCCTTAATTGAAGCGGCGTTATACTCGGTCATTGACAATAAGATATATAATGACAATGGTTAACAATGGTAACACATTTAAAGAAAAATTGTTATTATGTCTGGTACATTGTGCATGACCGAGCGTTTTATAATAGAACAAGAGTCTAGACCTCAAACAGTCAAGTAAACATAAACACGAATACTCATGGATGTGGCGTAAAACGAGGAACAAATAAACGGCAAACGGCTTACTGCAAAATGTATTGAATAGTGCCTGGCACCGTATAAACCGTCATTGAAAAACGAACATATAGATCAAATGTGGCGCGTCGTGAGAAAACCGGTCTTAATGCATGTGCGTAAAGTGTCGTCCCGGATTAGCCTGTGCAGTCCTCACAGGCTAATCCGGGAACGGCACTTTCCGCTTTTATGGTATTTTCTGTTTCAAGGAAGTCTCTTCTAACCATAAATCCTCTTTAGGCGGAAAGTGCCGTCCTGGATCAGCCTGTGCGAACTGCACAGGCTGATCCGGGACGACACTTTACGCACATGCATTAAGACCGGTTTTCTCACGACGCGCCACAAATATTAAATATAAAATTAGCACAATATCAAGACTGATGCCGCGTTATGTACCGAGCATACCGGAAATAATAGATGCGCTCAACTATGGTGGCGTAATAACCAAACATGAAGGGTTTGGTTCAATCCCACTCATCTAGCAAGAAGCAGACAGGACCTACCCGCTTAAATCGCATGCCGCGTGTTTTGTCACGTTGTAAAACCGTAAACAACAATAATTCACAAGTAAACAACTGTTGTTTTGGTAAATGTAGTACGGAAATGACTCTGATGTCAACATATGTTAACAACGAAACAGCCAAACAAAATTATGAATTGATGACTGTTTTTTTAACATAAGCAAACTTTGCTCACGTTATATATACTTGATTTTACTTTCATAATAGTCTACTAGTGCTATTGTCCACGTGAGGGCCCTTTTTGCAGACATAGCGCCTTTAAAGAATCAGTTGAGACAGGGGTGACGCGTTCCGGGTCCTCGCATTCCTTACTCCGCCATGAATCAACACATTCCCTAGTTGCTATCCGAGCAAGACAAACGCGTGATTTAGGCGCGGAACAGAATTGAGTGATCATTCAGTCCAAGACAAAAACACTCGCATACAAACATGCAAACAAAAAACATCCGTTTCATTACTCATTGCCCGAAGGAGATCGTACAATACAAGCCGTGTGTAAGCTTTCTATATAAACTATGAAATACCAACTAAACCGATCACGTGTAAAGTTAGACTGCTCTATTTATGCTCTATTTTGTCAAAAAAGCATGATGCTAAATGAAACACATTTGAGTCCGTTCCCTAGTAGATGGCTAGAACAAATACCGGTATTCGGTGTCTTTGAGAAAGACAGCTACAGCGCTAATTGAGTAGTAATCGAACTAAGATCTTCCAATCGCATTGTAGCGAACATCATACCAACTGCACAAGTAATGCTAGCTCTTACGACCCTACACATTTGAATAGCATCTGAGTTTTTATGCCCCCACAAAGTAGGAGGCATTAAGCAATGCACTTGTCCGTCCGCCCGTACGTACGTACGTACATACGTCCCGACATTTAGTGGACTTAACTCCTCTTTAACGGCTGGGCGGATTTAGTTCAAACTTTCACTGCTGAAGAACCTTAATGAGTAGATGATCGTGAAGGAAGGAAGTTTGGCTGCGACCAATTTTGGCAGAATTATGGTCCTTTTACATGTTTTCTACTATATATATTTAATGAAATTTTGTGTGCTCAACTCCTCTTAAATGGCTGGGCGGATTTCGCTCAAACTTTCACAGCTGAAGAACCTTAATGTGAAAGTGATCGTAAAGGAAGGAATTTAGGCTGCGACCAATCTCGTACTTCCAACAATTTTGTGGACTCAACTCCTATTTATCTGCCCAACGCCCAAACTTTTCACTAATGAAACTTAATTTGTAGGTGCTCGTAAAGGAAAGAATTTCGACAGCGACCAGTTTGGGCAGAATTATGGCCCTATGTCATTTTTCCCACTATAAAATATATATACTTTCCGAAATATTGTGGACTCAACTCCTCTTTAACTGCTGGGCGGATTTCGCTCAAACTTTCACAGCTGAAGAACCTTAATGTCTATGTGATCGTAAAGAAAGGAAGCTTGGTGGGACCAATTTTGCAGAATTATAGCCATTTGTCATTTTTTTCCACTAGAATATAGACCCTCCGAAATTTTGTGGACTCAACTCCTTTTCAAATGCTTGGTGGATTTCGATCAAACTTTCACGGGTGAAGAACCTTAACATGTAGGTAGGTGATCGTAAAAAAAGGAATTTTGGCTACGACCAATTTTGGCAGAGGTATAATCCTTTGTCATTTTTCTACTATACAATATATATGAAAATAAATTTTCGGAGGCAAACAGTGTTGGTGACACATCCTTCGTATGTGTCCAAACATGTTTGTGGGGGGCATCCGTGTCTGAGAGACGTCTAGTTTTTGTCTTTTAAATATCGCAAGTGCAATGAACCATTCTGCTTGTATAAGAAGAATAAGATAAAAAATCTAATAAAACATTTAAGATGCAAACCACCGATAATAGAGTTGAGTATGAACTAAGTATGTACATGTATACTAGTATCGCTATTTAGGAGCTCATTCAAAACACACACAGTTTACATGATTTACAAATGTCATGGTCTGAAATGAAAGTCTTTACACACGAATGTTCAACTGCAAAATTTAAAAGAAAGCGATATGACAGCATTAAACCGGAATGTAAAGCAGTATTAATGCGGACATTCTCCCGGCACTGATAACGCTAGATAGAGCCCATACTGCATTCCCCGCTACATCAGCGGGGCTACATTTGGCGTAGGCAATGTGTATGTCAAGGTAAATACGGACCAAGCAAAGATGAAATGGAACCCGTCCTAGTGGCGAAGGTATTTAAAAGTGAACGCCTCCGCGTTATTTCAAAGTCACGGTAAACACCATTTAACAGTTCGTGAATTTCTCATATACAGGGCTAATTGAAATAGGCGAGTATGATATAGTAGCACACATTTTCGCGTCGTTGTAACCTTGCTAGTCACTAGTAACTGAACTATCAAGCTCGTCGTTGTAACCTTGCTAGTCACTAGTAACTGAACTATCAAGCTCGTCGTTGTAACCTTGCTAGTCACTAGTAACTGAACTATCAAGCTCGTCGTTGTAACCTTGCTAGTCACTAGTCACTGAACTATCAAGCTCTCACAACGGGGCAATGTGGTTTTGCAAACATTGCAGATACTAGCGAATCATTAACATTAACATTAACAATATTACATTGTCAAAGAACCCAGCTAATGAACACAGTCACCATAACAAATGTACGTGCAATTTACATACGCATGTATGCCTGGTGGAATTCTTACAATCTTAGTTCAACTGCGACACAGATTATACTAATTACATCTATCAATACATGCATTTATATTATATACCGGTACATATAAATAATCTGACTCAAATACTGGTGTACTTTCGTTATAAAATGCAATAGGCCTGATAGAATTTCCGTGTTTCACACTGTGAAATAAAAATCCGTATTAAACGGGTGGAAAAACCGGACTACGTTTACGTTCGTTGAGTACTATATTTCCGTAACGTTCGGAAACACCTCATTATATACGACGCCGTTACAACCATAGGCGCTTGGTTGTAAAAAAATAAAAAAAATAATCCTATTCCCTATAGTGTATATATATATATATATATATATATATATATATATATATATATATATATATATATATATATATATATATATATATATATATATATATATATATATATATATAGGAAAATGATTTTTTATTTGTTGAACAACCATGCGCCTATGGTTACAACATGTTGATTTGATTTGAATGACGGCATTGATGTACATGACATGTATTCATACGCGTTCTTTAACATTACTATTTTGTTATTACTTTGTTTGTTTTGTAGCATATTTGTGGTGGTGTTTTGATCGCATAATACAACATAGTACTACATAAATACTACATAACTGTGGTGTTCTGGTGAGTCGTATCGCTTTCGTTGACTGTGTAAAAATGTATTCACTTTCCGAGTCGCCCTGCGTGCTCGTGGAAAACAGCGTAACATTCCCGAGATCTCATCCTTGTCGTTCCGAAATACACAATACAGGTATTCAGTTACTCCGCGGAAGTTAATCATGCGCCGCCCGGAGTGGAGCCCAAAGTATTTGAACCCGATACAGGATTACCTTTTCAGTTCGATTGACATAAGGCCGGCGATCGTGTAGTTACTAGTAATTTTACCGGTTCAAAAACAAAGTGTTTATCATTCGGTTTAGATGGCTAATCTCAAAAGCTCCATTATTACGTAAAGCCGAGCGCAATATTTGGAACACAACACTCGAAAAGTGAGATAGCGAGAGAAAGGAAATATCATCATATTTGTTTTCGATTTAATAAACCGTAGAAAGCAGACGTTTGTTATCGATAGATATTTGTAGAAAGCGGTTTATGATACAGGTTTATTCAACAATTCTTACTGACGTTACAAGCATATGCATAACAGGTAGTGGCAATTTGAAAACACATCTGGGCATTGCTGTTTACGAAGATTTTCGCTCTATACAGCGTTTCATATTTGTCGACACACGATTATGCAAAACATTCAACACATTCGATAACTACCGACGACCGAACAATACAATGATCGCCAAATTTATATGCAATCTTTTACGAGTCGCTTCACACAAAACACCATAGCCGAATATAGAAAAATACTGAACTGTAAAAAGTGCTGACATGGCAAAATTAAACGATATCTTACATGGATTTGCTAAGAAGAAATTGAGGTGTTCACATGTAACAGAAACGCTGGGTTGCAGTTTGTACCATTTTTGTGTGTGCAAGAAAGTCATTTATAAAATTATGTGATAATTAATTAAACATTTTATACAACTTGATTTCAAATAAAATTTATCCAAACACATGCACACTCTATTCGTAAACCCGCTCTATATCGTTTTTAGATAAAACACCACCAGGAAATGACGTCATTAGATCCAAAACAACGTTGTTATGGCTTCACGAATTTTTTTAAGTAAACAAACAGTTAAATATAAGTATTTTTAAAGCTTTAAGCTGAAAATGTAAATAGATATACTTAACGGAAGATTCTGGTGATAAAATAACGCTTTGAAACTTTATGACAGTAAAAAATGACCAAAAAATAGCGTGAAGTCCAAAACAGTTTTCAAGTCATAACACTGTCACACGGCTGAACAAACAGCAACAAAAACACGTCAAGATAGATAGCATCGAATAACGACAAGTTCACAGCAACACAAAATGCTGGTGACCGGGTATTTGAGATTAATTTCCTTCATGGTAATGCACACTTTTCCTCTACTTATTTGACGGGCGGTATTCGAATACAAAATTGCAAATATCTGACTAAGTTAAAAATGGATTGCCTTTGCCCACTCCAAAAACATTTCGGAAATTAAGTGTTGACATTCTTCCAGAAAACCGATAAGTGTTATACCTATAGCAACATATAAGGATTTTACCAGAAATTAGTATTACCCGATCATTTTAAAAATAACTGAGTACTTCAAGTGATTTAATGGAGTACTTGAAATTACGCCACGCAATTAACATAAATTGATTATGGAAGTACCTAAATTGAGTAAAACTGTTGCACACACATGCCATCTATTAATATGACTGGACCATTTTACAATCATACATGAATAATGCCATCTAAATACTACAGGGTCCATATTCCAGAAACATCTTAAGTGTTTCTTCAAATATTTTCACTAAAGTTAAAAATTTTAGAATCTTATATTTTGAAAACTACATATAAATTTTTGAATCTTTTTATGTTTATATTAAATATCAATAATACTATAGGTGATAATATATCAACATTAAGCACGATGCGCTGTACCAAGAAAATAGTTTAAACAGTTTAACAAAACGTTGACTTTAAGATTAAGAATAAGATATTACTTAAGACGTTTCTGGAATACCATCCCAGGCCAAGTGTCGTATTTAGCTTGTAGTGAACAGTCATATTTTTAGTGAGCAACAGATAAGGCGCTTATTTCCGTAAATACTCAATTCTGACACACCATCCACTCAATGGAATAATTAACAAGAGAAAAATGCATTAAAACCGGATTTTTTATTTGCCGATGGGGGTATACGTACAAGTCAATGTTGGTGAAGAAGTATGGAAGTTTCATGTCGATGATCTAAAATGTATGCAGTTTGGTGAGACTTGGCAAAAATTTGGTCTCAAAACAAAATGGAAAACACTGGTGGACTAGAGAGATGGCATTACATTACTGACATAATATGTTTGTTTCTATGCAATGTTGCATATTTGCATTTAAGAAAGCGTCTGTCAAAGGAACTTGTCTCCACTGGACATGCTATCTTTTTTTTTTTTGGAAAATAATGATCAAATGCAAGATGGATGAATATGTTACTTGAATGGTTACTCATGGTTAAGATTGATCAAGAACTTAAGAAAATATGACAGGAATACAACATTTTAACGCAAATTCTATTTATAGCTCTAGTGGCCATTTTGTGCAGTAAGGTGGAACCATTTGAATAAGTTTGGTAGAGGACCAGTAAACGAACACTGGTGTGAAATCTAGCCATCGGTCTAGAAAAAATTGGCGTTTAGACATATTTCTATTTTTATCTCAGGCGGCCATCTTGTGCAGTGAAGCGGAACCATTTTCACAGGTTTCGTAGAGGACCATCCGAGGAACATTTTTGTAAAGTTTCATGAAGATTGACCATGAACTTTTGAACTTTTGAAAATATTACAGGAAAACAAAACTTTGACGCAAATTCTATTTTGAGCTCCAGTGGCCATTTTGTGCAGTGAGGCGGAACCATTTGAATAAGTTTGGCAGAGTGTAAAGTTTCATCAAGATTGATCAAAAACTTTAGAAAATATGACAGGAATACAAAACTTTAACGCAAATTCTATTTTAAGCTCTAGTGGCCATTTTGTTCAGTGAGGCGGAACCATGTGAATAAGTTTTGTAGAGAACACTAAACGAACATTTGTGTAAAATTATTTGAAAATCGAGCCATTGGTTTAGAAGAAAATGGCGTTTAGACATTTCTATTTTTAGCTCTGGCGGCCATCTTGGGCACTGAAGCGGAACCATTTTCACAGGTTTGGTAGAGGACCATCCAAGGAGCATTTTTGAAATGTTTCATGAAGATTGACTGAGAACTTTTGAAAATATGACAGGAATACGAAACTTTAACGCCAATTAATAACGACATTCCAACCGCCCACCCGCCCGCCCAACCGACCGGTTTTCGCTAATCTATTAGCCGAGATTTTTCGTTGAAAAATCCGGCTAAAAAAATAAATGAGAGACGGAACCCATTTCATATACTGAAACGCAAACACAGTGCCTTAAGATTGGTCAATGTTTAAATGAAAGTCATGTTGTGAAAAAAAAAAATTCTGTTCTTACATTGAATTAAACTGATCCATTTAACTTTCTCATTTTGTTATGTTCATGTACGTTTGCAAGACAGATTGCGTCATAAACCTAAAAGCCGGCTCGTCTTACTCTATATATAATTTATCAAATTTTAACACCTTTATAGGGACATGTTCACAGATTGGCAAATTGACTATTGTCAAAAAATTTGACATAGATCCCAAAAATAAGTTATATATTATATACAAACAAGCGAAATAACACAAATGAATAAGAAATTTATTGGAAACATCGTTTCGTTTATGGATAATCATCAATCGAAATGGACAAAATTATAAAGCGTTTGTAAGTTGTAAAAAATTTGTGTTTCAGGTTACATGCCCCAACAAATTAGCGTAGGTAGGTAGGGGATTTTTCTTTATTATTTTAATTTGGTAAATGGTCAACTTGATGATTCTAAAACTGAACGAATATTCAAAAAATGTCTCTAAAATCATAAAACATGATTGTTTTGAAGTGGATGCTATCAAACAAAACACTTATTTATCCAACTAGATGGCCAAGGTGGTCCTAGGTCGCTCACCTGAGTGTAAAGCATCATAATGGCTTTTAACAGAAAGAGTGTTTAAGATTTCAATACAGCCATATAAGTAAAACTGCCCCGCCCCCTGGCGGCCATGTTTTTTAACAAATCAACATGATTTCAAGGAGTTTGGTAGAGGGTCACCCAAGGAACATTCATGTGAAATTATTTTGAACTCCAGCCAGTGGTTTCAGACAAGAAGATTTTTAAAGTTTTCAATATAGCCATATAAGGAAAACTGCCCCGCCCCTTGATGGCCATGTTTTTTTTAACAAATCAAAATCATTTTAAGGAGTTTGGAAGAGGGTCACCCAAGGAACATTTCTGTGAAATTAATTTGAAATCAAGCCAGTGGTTTCAGACTATAAGATTTTTACAGTTTTTAATATAGCCATATAAGGAAAACTGCCCCGCCCCCTGGCGAACATGCTTTTTAACGTATCAAAATGATTTGAAGGAAATTGGTAAAGGGTCAACCATGGAGCATTTCTGTTAAATTATTTTAAAATCCAGCCAGTGGTTTCAGACTAGACGATTTTTTTTAAAGTTTTCAATATAGCCATATAAGGGAATCTGCCCCGCCCCTGGCAGCCATGTTTTTTTAACAAATCAAAATGATTTAAAGGAATTTGGTAGAGGGTCACCCAAGGACCAATTCTGTGAAAATTTTTAAAGTTGTCAATATTGCCATATAAGGAAAACTGCCCCACGTTAAAAAAAAAATCAAAATGACTTGGAGGAATTTGGTAGAGGGTCACCCAAGGAGCATTTCTGTGAAAACTACTTTGAAATCCAGCCAGTGGTTTCTGACAAGAAGATTTTTTAAGGTTTCCAGTTTTTAAGCTTTTGGTTGCCATGACAACCAGAGTTTTCCATATATTTTAATAAATTGTAGCAAGTTGGTAAAGGACCATCCAAGGAACATTCCTGCCAAGTTTGGTTAAAATCCGCCTAATGGTTTCAGAGAAGAAGTTGTTTGAAGTAAAATGTTGACGATGGACGACGGACACAGACTGACAACAATAGCTCATCCTTGAGCACTTCATACTCAGGTGAGCTAAAAAACATTTTATTACTGAAAAAAGGTAAACTAAACAAAAAAATATCTGACCAACTCAATAAAATGTTTTAGGGACGAGGCATTTTTTTAGGGTAGGTCGGGTATCCTAAAACAAACACAATTTTTTTACGCCTAACGTTTTTCATCGGAATTATGTAAAACACGTGTATCACATAACGTCTGTTCTGTTCTATATAAGTCAAAACGGTCGAGTGGTTAGCGCATGAGCTTTTTTATCCCGAAGATCCCGGGTTCGAGTCCCGGCGAAGGCAAAATTTGTAAAATAACCTTTTTTTTTCTTTATAAGTGTAGTATAATAATTTTTAGACTCTTTCAGATGCTTTAGTTTTTACAGTTAAGTCATTTAATGACATTCTTCAAACATACGAAAATCTGTGAACAAGTCCCTTTAAAGATACTGAACTCCAGATGGGCATAAAAATGTGCGTTTTTTGTAGTTATGCCTAAACGGTAAAACATGCGTAAAACCATCACTCTTTGTAAAGTACACAATAAACTGTATATTTCATTGAAAAAAAAAGTTGAATAAGCTCGCACTTTCCTTGAACCCGGTATTACCGATTTAAAAATACCGCGGCTTTCCCCAATACAAGCACCTGATTCAAGTGTGCGCAGGCGCGATTCGACAAACATAGAGTCACGTGATTATCTTAAATATAAACGGCGCTATTTTAAAATTCCTTGATGGGTTATAGCGTTTTAATGATTTTAGGACGATTAAAAGGAAGAAATCTGTATAAAATAATAGTTTTTCAGGTAAATAAAAACATAATTTATGTGTATAATTTTTTAATGGGGTCTATACGATTATGTAAGAAAATCATGTATTTTTGACAATTATTTTTCGTTTTTACGATTGGACCATGGAGTTCAGTCTCTTTAATGCATGTATCAATTTTTTATTTACACGTCTATCGCCGTTTTACGTTTGAACACAAAACACACTGCCGATATATAGTTGAACCTTTTGTATAATAAATTAATGTATTTTGATTTATCCTTTTCCCCATACACCGCGCGTAAAATAATGTACAAATACATCAATTCTACGAAAAACAAGTTTGAGGAAGTTGTATCTATACACACGCGAACGACTTCGATCTATAATAACATTATATATGTACCTGAGCTTTTACCTATGACGATACGGCTCAATGCGGTTCAGTTTGGTCAGAAAACGTGGAGTCCGGTGTATTTTGTTCAACTGGTGGCAAAAACATTGGCGGCTCGTTGGTTTTCGTACACAAAAATTGGCGAAATGTTGAAAACAGTCTGTGACTTTCAATACATTTTGTTTTTCAATTACTATGGAAACACGAGCGAATACCCTCGTTTTCACCTTTATTATTATTTTAACCGTGAACACAGTGTCCCTTTCATAGAGTCAGATAGAAAATAAATAAGGAGCAATTTATGTATGGGGGCGGTGATGTGGCGGGAATACGTACTTTAGAATCGGTGGGTGGGGTACACTATCCGATTTGGTCCCAAGTTACAACACGTGCATGTATATAACGTACCTAGATGACTTACCAAAAATTTCAAGGAAAATAAAGAAGCGGATCATGGAAATTCTAATGGACGGAGAAGACTTTTTACCACCATAGGAAATCTATGGACTACAGCAGTATTGTAAAATAAACAGACTCGAACAGTTTGTGTTGACCCATTTTTTAAGAAATCTTACAAAATTTCACCACGACATCTATAGTCTTTCGAACGATTCAAATAACATTGCGAGTACCTAAATGCTTGTTTCTTAAATAACAGATTCGTGCTAGACCATACGAGTAACAATGGCAGTACCCAAGACGTATACAAGAACAGCGCGTATAGACGTTGTATTATTTTCATTTTCCGAATTGGAATCAATGTTTAGTGTTACTTAAATGTTTTATTTATTCAGGTCGGGGATATTTTTTATTCAATTAAGATGGCTGCAGCAGTATGCAAATGACAATATTACATCGATGGCATTCGATTCCTAACAAAGTAGATACATTTTTTGTTTCAAATTGGGTGAACGACATTGTTGAGTGCTAATTTATTTCATGATATGCGGTGAATTAGTGGCGAATACCAGTGAAAGATAACCCTATCAATTCACTCTAGGTCGAGTTAAATGATAACGTTTGATAATTCCACTCTTGGTTATATGGAACTACTTTCAACTTTGTTTTTATGTTGATTTTTTGAAAGTATGTGAATACCTTAATCGTCAGTGTAAACATCGTCCTTTTTAAACAACAGAAAACTCATAATAAAATTCAATACAAATTTAATTAAGCGACAACGACGCAGTTTGAGTGGCGCTGTTTTCCTATCACAACACTGATCGACAATTTTGGAATCGTAATGACGTCATATTTATGACGTCATAATACACCAAAGTTGTGACGTTTCAGCATATATCACAGATCTTTATTTAGATTTAATACATATGTTACTATATATAGTAACATTTTTGTACGTAAAACATCAAAATAAAAAATTGATACACGCATTAAAGAGACTGAACTCCATGGTCCAATCGTAAAAACGAAAAACAATCCCCATTATTGCTCCTCACATGTTATTATTGAAAAGTGCCCCGCCACAGCGGAGCAGATTATGATAATTGCCCCGCCGATCTTTCGCACGCGCGACTATGACGTCACGAAAAAGATGGCTGACAACGTGAAACTCAAAATTTTGAGACAGCCTCAAAGCAGTCTGAACACCTTTACAAAGCTTAAAATTGCGGACACTACGTTACACTGGACAGAACATATCGCCACAAAACTACAATAGAAAGTAAAGAGAGACAAAAATACCTTTAAATACCATCAAGAAGTTCTGTTATTTCCGCCGATAAAGCCAACAAGCACCAAACACTATAAATGCTTTAGCATTAGAGATGCGTTGCTAGTAACACTAAATCCGCATCGTGAATGCTCCTAACCGAGTATACAGTCCTACCACTTTTACATTACAATTCCTTTGCTGGAAGTTTAACAGGTCCTGTAGACTCCTTTTGATTTATTAACACAAATCTTATAATAAATCCGCACCAATGCATTATAGATTATGATATCCAAATTTAAACTCCAAAAGAAATGCAATCTAACTCGCTAGATCTGTTAATACAAATGACATCACTAGTGATGACGTGTACAGTCAATGTCCTTGATAGCACCCACACGGGCGTATCTAAGCCATTTTGCATTGCTAGGGCATTACTTGTCCCTACACATGAATAACATTGGAATACAAATCTACAAATGCATTTTTCCTATTGTAAAACGTTTTATATTTATCTTAGATATAGGTTTATCGAAATGCACCATAAATTTGATCTACATGTTTGGCAAATGCAGATATGTCAGGGTAAAATTAAATACATTTTCAACATACGTTCACCCATGTTGCGTCATGAAAATTGGCTGTGGTCGCTTCTAAGAATAAAAAAATGCTTACTTAAAATACCATAACATGTACTGGCTGTAAGTTACGATGTAAATAAACATGATAAAGCGTGAAAAATGTTTACATTTAAATTTCTTTTTTTTTGACAATAATTTTAATAAATTGGAGGGAAATAAAGAAAACACGAATGTCATAAGAAACAAATATGAATGATAATGAAAACATATGTATTAAAAGGGTCAATAAATGGCGGCGCGGGGGCATGGCTCGATAATAAGCCCGGCAAGTCGCAAATGGCCCTCGGGCTAAAGCCCTCGGGCCATAATCGCTTTGCCGGGGCTATTATCGAGCCATGCCCCCGCGCCGCCATTTATTAACCTCTCATTAATATACACGGTGACTTATAGGCCCACAGGGCCGACGCTAGCATATACCATTTGTTATTGTCATAAAATTGTATACCACACTGTGTCAAATGCATATGTCACGCTAATACATATTTACTTACTTACTTACTTACTATATCGAGCATTTTTTTTGTATTTATCTTTCAAAAGCATGAAATAAAAAGAAAATTTGTTTTATACAGTGTAAGGTCGTATTTTATTTCATTCATGGTCATAGAAACTAGATATTTTAACTAGTGGCTGCGCCACTCGTGAAAATATTGTTTCTATGACCACTTAAGAAATAAAATACGATCTTACACTGCATTAAACAAATATCCTCTATGTCTTCAGAAACGCTACACGATATATTTCATTGCTGATTTGGGCGAGGATATGTTCCATTGCTGATTGGGGCTATTGTCTTTCTGAAACTCGGTTATAAAGTTCAGGAACCGAAACAGTGCGGATTATACCACCCAGTGTAACGTAAATCGACAAGTTGACGCAGCTGCATTCTTTGGCCAATCAAACAATTAACTACAATTAAAGTACATTTATAGTAAATGACTATTTTTTGTTGTTAACTAAACGAAGTTTGCAATAACGCGTTGTGTACATGTTTGACTTTTGTTCATAGCAAACAAATGACTTCCAATTTTAAGACTAGAGATGAATGTTTGTATTACTGTTATTATTATTATTAGTAGTAGTATTACTATTATTATTATTAGTAGTAGTAGTATTACTATTATTATTATTAGTAGTAGTAGTATTACTATTATTAGTAGTAGTAGTAGTAGTATTACTATTATTATTATTAGTAGTAGTAGTATTACTATTATTATTATTAGTAGTAGTAGTATTACTATTATTATTATTAGTAGTAGTAGTATTACTATTATTATTAGTAGTAGTAGTAGTATTACTATTATTATTATTAGTAGTAGTAGTATTACTATTATTATTATTAGTAGTAGTAGTATTACTATTATTATTATTAGTAGTAGTAGTATTACTATTATTATTATTAGTAGTAGTAGTATTACTATTATTATTATTAGTAGTAGTAGTATTACTATTATTATTATTAGTAGTAGTAGTATTACTATTATTATTATTAGTAGTAGTAGTATTACTATTATTATTATAAGTATTATTATTACAGAAACAATTGTCAGACACGTTTGTCCTTAGTCATCGGTACGTACACGAAATGGATCTTTTCCTTATCTAAAAATATTCACTTTTTCCCAGTTTGGGAAAACAAACGCCAAAAAGTATTGCAAAAATACCATAAAACATTTTGTATAGCTAGATCTTGTGCATGCATGCGTCGCCCATCAGGTGAAGTGTTCATTTTGTTTAACATTGTACTAATAATATTTCCATTAATTCCTAATGTGTTAAACTATTCCCAATTTCGAGCAAAGTGACACAATTTCCCCAGTTCCTTTGATACATTTGTAGGAAACATTTTTTATCCCTAAAAGCAGTCGAAAAATCGCTGTTTGTGCCGTGTTTCCAGCAGACAACTCTGCGTATGTCATTTTTCTATAAAATGCAAACTCGCGATCTGATATCAATGACTCATTTAACATATGCATGTGGTTATAATGGCACCTAGATCTATTTAATTTAAACATATTTTATTTTCATATTGAAGTACAAGTACAAATGACATTTATACATACATAAATTATTTATCGATACATTCATATGAAAAAAGGGTAGGACCTAAAGTTCTAACAACATTATATGTGGTCTTTCCCTGTGTGATTTAATTACGTGTTTCGGGCGATGTATTTAATTTTGAACGAGTCACAAGTACGCTCAAATATGAAAATAAACATATATGAATAGGAAATAAAAAGAAAAGCAATCTAATAAAATGTACGAGAAATTAATAATCATGAAAGGCAAACTAAATTGGGGGGAAAAAAAAAAAAAAAAAAAAAAAAAACGAGTCCTGTCCAGCATATAACAAGTCAAGCTTTAACTACTGCAAGATTATGAAAAACGCTTTGTCGTCTTAATAAATTGTTGGACATTTAGAAAATTTTTGCAGTTTGCATCATGATCAAAACTACTATTACCAAAAAGAATAGTATCACAGTTTAATGGTTCTATAGATTGTAACGTAGCGAACAAAGTTGTACGTTGTGCAGTAAATAGTGAGCAAGTAAAAAAGAAGTGGTAAACCGATTCAACTTCACCACAAATACATAAAGGCGAAGGTTCCAATTTGTTGTTATATAAGTGTAGTTTTAAGTTGTTACAATTATTTCTTAGTCTGGCGTGTATAATTGATGTTTTTCTATCACCAACGAAGTAATATGCTGGTGTTTCGCGATTTCTTAACATTAATTGTTTTAAAGCGGTTTTGAATTGCAAGAGAGAAGTACACGTTTAATTTCATTATTTAAATTGTTCCATAGGTCGATAGCCGACGGTATGAAAGATCGCGAATAGAGTTCGGTGCGAATAGATCTATTCATTTTGATTAAATTTAACAAAATATATTGGTTCGCTTTAACCAAAATCGGTCACGCTTTTGAACATACACATTTATAACTAATGTTGTATCCACTGATTCTTCAGTCTTCACGAATCATGAGTATTTCAAAACATAATATTTAAAGAAATACGATAATATTTTAAATGTAGTTAGCTTTGAATGGCCATCTTTGTGTAAGATTGAATGAATTTACATGTGTTATTCATTTATATCACGTTATTCATTTATATCACGTGTATTTAAATCGGAAACAACGCCATAGCGCTTTTCTATGTAATTGTATTCACCAAAGGTTACATGAGGTTTTGCATCCGTGTTGATATCACCATATACCTAACGAAAGGCCAACATGCATTTTTCTACACTTCCAATAATTGTAAATTTTAATTTATCCAGACGATTTACCGCGAAATTGCATTTCTCGGAATCATTTAACAATTTTAACAATAACTACCGGTAACTAAGCGCAGAACAACCGCATTTCTTAGAATGTGTCATTTAACGTTGGCTTTCTTATCTAAAACAAACTTGGTTCCTAATTTTTTTTTCAGAAGTCTCAGTTCTTAAACATTATTTACGCAAATGTCGACTGATATCTATTAGAAAAAAAGATAACAAAATCTGAGTACATCATTTTGCGTAAACGTATTAATATTTCGTTCGTTGAATTTGCATTTAGTGCATTGTATATGTGCTAAATTGGTTGATTTAATCTTGTCCATATACAACAAGTTAAAAGTAACACTATATTTCATCAAGGCCCAATAAGTTACGCTATCATTTTATATGACTAATGGTAAGTGTAGTATTACAAATTAGCCGTGCAACGAATTTGGTGTTACTTTTTATACACCACGGTGTTAAAGCGAATCGGTACCCTCTCCGTTAAAAATAACCCAAAACGCACCCTCTCCGTTACGGTACCTGCCTCTCTCCCTTATAAACCAACATGGAAAACTACCGGTAGGTCAATAACTTGGCAGTCTGTTTTCTTGAAATAATGAAAACAGTTCTCAACTGTGACTGACATTTCCTATTTTGAGTGATATTTGGTGTCGTTTTTTCCTTTGTTAAATTAAAAGCCTGTGTAGCATGAACGTAACCTAGTTTTAAAATGATTCCCCGATGTATGTATGTTGTTACCTATAACATAATTGGTAGAAAAAGGATATAAATAACATAAAAAAAGGCGACGATGGTACATGTAACCTCTCCGTATGACGAACCGGTACCCTCTCTGTCGCCGCAGCTTTTATTCAATGATATTTTCGTAACATACAAAAAGCGCTTTTTCGTCATCAAATCTTATTGATTTTGATTCACAATTACTAATATTCGGAATTTGGGTACTGTTATTTGTTTGAATTTGCAAATTGCAGTTCACGACCTAGTGAACGAATATGAGCAACTATTTGCCTTTTTAGCTAGACTACAGATATTAATAGTCCGAGCTATTCTACTCACCCGTTCGTCTGCGTCGAGGTTTGCGTGCAACAAGTACATATCTCTGTAACAATTACAGATGTTCAATTGAAATTCCACGTATGTCTTATGGTCATTATGTTAGGAAATTGACAAAGACCCATGACTCTGACCTGCAATTTAGCAGAAGTATGCCCCTTTTTATAATAAGAAAATTCAGGTTAACGTTTGCGTGCAACAAGTTTATATCTCTATGTTTACTTCAGATATTCAATGAAAACTTCACACATGTCGTCATGGGATATTATATAAGATCACATGGTTAAGGCCTGTAACTGTGACATGCATTTTAGCAGAATTATGCCCTTTTGTACATTTGATGACGACTGTTGATCTTTAATCGGTCAAGTGTGTTTCTTAAAAGCACTTTTACTGCTTAAAGATTTTAATCTTCTCCGATACCATCACATACTGCAACTAACTACTTACAACAATAGGAATTGTACACTATTATCTAAGCAGTTTAACACGATACATCAGGCTAGCGCCAGACTAAAAGGACTTCGGTTCGAATCTAACTGAAGTATTTTCGGCGTAGCTGTCTAGCCCAACTTTTGGCCTTTCTTAATATTCTACTAAATGTTGTGAAATTCTCTCGCCAGTGTGTCAGTGGTCGCAGATGTACTAGTAGTTCCTACACGCTTACCGGGTGTCCAAGTGGGATTTGTGGGCCGTATTGACAACATTGGCCCCTCTTGTTGGCTGTCCAGATTCACCTTTTTAGGCTGATGGTGCCAAATATTTCCTTTCCGTTTTGCCTTTTAAAAAATATTATATTATCATAAAGTGTAGAACGCATTGGCAATAATTGTAAAGCATCGCAAAATGCGTTTAAGAGTCTTTTAAGTGTCTGTTTCCGGAGTTACCGCTAGATTTCACATTTTCATTGTTATTTTAGAGCTTTAAATATATTAAGTTAAAGTTGATTGAACCATTCACGACAGTCACTTGCAGACAGTCTTGTGATGGCACAAGTCTGTTCAAAGATAATTCGCTCAACTAATAGCGTTTTAAATAATGAATTAGGGATATAATGAATACATGGTTTGTGCCCAGGTGGAGAAAGTTTATCCGGTGGGGCTTAGAAAATAAATATAGGGCAAGCTTTAGCATTTCATATAATGAAAACAAGGCGCATTTATTACGTACAAAATATAAGCAAATAATATATTCATATTATTATTAGTAGTAGTAGTAGTAATATTTGTATACGATGTCAACTTTATGTGTTTTAGAAAGCTGACATAAACTCAATAATAGTTGCTTATTAATAATGATACATTTCATTTTTTAGGAAAATGTCACTGTAATAATTTTCGTTTGGAATTACATTATTCTGATTTTATTTTGTAAAGCAAAACTCAAAATGAGCGTGTCTGGCGGTGTTAATTACTCGAAGTTTAACGAATACAGTGCTTTTGTTACGTATTATCGGGTTATTTCGTGTACATGTATGTGTACCTTTTTTTGTTTTTATAACACGATATTACGCATCATTCTACGCCCTATAAAGATATGTCAAAACGCTTCTAAATAGTTTATCGAATCACGGATGACAGGCCGCAAAAAGATACTAAATACACTTGTTGTTGCATCATGCGTAAACGGAATTTTTGTCTGAAAATCGCGTGTACCGTTGTATTTCAGCACCAACGCGGTTGAGTTCTACACGTCTTTAGTTGAAACGATTTTTTTTAAAGAAGTCATCCCCGTATCACTAACCGTATTGATAAGAACTTTTGTGCGTATTAATGAACAATAACGGAGAGGTTACAGGTACCACAGCGAGGACACAGGTACCACAAAAAGTATAGTAACGGAGAGGATACTGGTGACCGTGTGATTCTCATTTTATTCGTTTTTTTTTTTACATATTTCATACAATACAACATTTATCTCTTTTGTGTGATTTTTACTAATAGAATATCAGCCGAGAATGTACAAACTAGGTATTGAAAGAAACCGATACGAATATAGACACACATTTCAAATGTAAATATGTGTGGTTGAAGACTGTCTGAAATTGTTTTCTTTCATTTGAGTTCCTTGTTGCAATTGTACAAAAAACAAACATGCTTTTTCATAGCTTAATGATGCCAATGTTCCGTGCGCCATAAATGTTCAACCAACTTACCCCATAACAACCGTTTTTTTCTGCGTTTTTCGATGCCTCCATATACCAAAACCTGCTGATTTAACGGAGAGGGGCAGGTACTGTAACGGAGAGGGGGCGTTTTGGGTTATTTTTTAACGGAGAGGGTACCGATTCGCTTTAACACCGAGTACACTACGTTAGATTCGCTGTAACGTCAGGCAAATATTGCCCATATAAACTTGTAAGTATCTCAATATCTGCCCTAGGCCCCATGGGTCAATGACGTCGAAAGTGCTCAATATCAAACTGAGTCTTAGTCTAAAATATAAGCCAATGGAATCTATCAAAATCAGTATCTAACACCCGATTTTAATGAGGCGTAAAAAATGTTTGTTTCAGGTTAAACGCCCAGTTTTTAGTTGGTAAATGGTCAACTTTAAGATTCTGAAACTAAATGAATATTCAAAACATGTCGGTAATAACCTTAAACATTGTTTTGTGGATGCTATCAAAACAAAACACTTATTTATCCAAAAATCATTTAATTATTGGAAAAAGGTAAATAAAACAAAAAATATCTGACAAACTCAATAAAATGTTCTGGGGTCGGGGCATTTTTAAGGTCGGACGGGTAACCTGAAACAAACATAATTTTTGTTTACGCCTGATCAATATTTTATGTTAAGACTAATATTGAGATTGAGCCCGTTCGAAGTTACAGGACCAAAGCCTAACAAGTAATGCTTGATACAAATGTGCTATTTTGTTGAATACAAACTTATACAAAAAGTGAAAGAACCATCACGTAGTTACCTCCACCATGGGCGGGCGATATGGGGATGAGATTGAGCACATAGTGGTAGCCGTTAGAGGGCGCGTGATCCTCGTGCACGCGCTTGGCTGCCTGGTAACCTGGGATCGAACCTCCGTCCCTGTGAACTGATTCCTTACGCCATTTCTTCAAATGTGCCTTTTTCATTTTAGTTTTAACTATAACGTCCACTTGAGCTTCTTCTACCTTGAATTTACCGTTACTTTTGTTGAAGACTAACCCTTAACGGTTCTTAATTTTCGCCATAACTCTGCTATGAAGAAATTGGTGGGTGGGGTAAGTACACAGGGAACTATATTAAACGTTCTTTTATAATGCCTTTTCATCAAATGATTACGATGTGAAGTTATAAAAATAACCGTAAATAGCATTTTATTCCATGTGTAATGGAGATTATTTGTCGTTACGTTATTGATTTGTTATGCTTGACACTGTCATTCAAACTTCGATACATGTATTGACAGCGTTATGTTCGTTCTAAAAATAGACGCTTCCAGAAAGACCTGTATTGATATTCAATAGTGCCAGGCTATCCGAGTTACTATGGCTTTCACACGGCTTTTACAAATAACTTCCTCATAGTAAACATGTGGATACTCAAGCGACTCTTGAACCAATTTCCCGTCAACACAGCGAACGTATCTTGAAAACAAAATACCGCAACCAGAAGTATTCCAAATATGGTTGTCGAATTCTTAAACACGTTAATAAATCCGTAAAAGGTACAACCGTAAACAGTCTTGTTTGGATCCCTACTAAATTGGTTTATGTACCGAATACATTTATAATGTCTCCGCCAAAAATATAGCCAATATCACAACTTGTCAATTTCACCCACAAAGATACGCTTAATGAATCCGCGATTGTATTAATATTAACCTTCCGGATATAGCGTAAGCTTTCAACTTAAATCCAGTGTGTGTGTGTCACATGTGTATCGACTGCGGTGTGTGTAGCTTATAAAATTATCTGTTCGGACATGTACACTCGCTATACGTTTAAAACCAAGTTTAGAAAGGTTTAACGACCAAACTGGTCGCATATGAAAGGTCGACTTCGCTCTACTTTTAGGTCGTGTGATATTGGTTTTTTTGCTTCTGAGGTAAACATATCAACCGATAATGGGGTCAAATTCACATATTACACCGCTGGCCATACCTGCGTAATTTAAATCTTAAAGCGACATATCCACGTGTCACAAATTTAATGTACCAAGTGCTAGAATTTAGAGTACATTATTTTACTTGAACGGAAATGCATGTAGGCCTACCGATTTTGATTTGATTTATGATAACAAAACTGTCAACGATGATGCTAAATAATAAAGCAGGAAATTGTATTATTGTTGAAAACGTTCTTTCTGGTGACGTTCTTTCTGGTGTCGGCGAAAAAAGGAAAACATCCAAACCATTGCATCTTGCAGTTCCGTTTTGAATATAAATACCGAACAACTCAAGTTTCGTACGTGTAAATAGACAACTTTACACAAACATCCACATCATGTTTTACTTTACAAACTTTTTGTGTCAAGGAACGAGGTGAGTCACGATTGGTGGGAAAGGAAACTATTAAACTAGCCTAACCACGAGATCACCTCCTAGAGAGGTCTCGTGCTCCCTTTACAGACCCCATAGTTATAGTACACTGAGATACGACATTTAAACTAACATATGGATTGTCTTAATTTAAGCTGAAACAAGATAATGGGCAGATTTTTCTATAGATAGTGGGTGACGGGGTGGGGGTAGCTGGGTGCCTTCGAATTCCTCACATTGATATCTCCTCTTTGGGCATTCATCACTATCACGTGACCATAGTGGCTTTAAAAATAGATATCACTTTATATTATCCTCAAGCGAAGACGTTAATTAGTTTTAACAGTTATTATTTTCATATTAAAGATATGTAAAGAAAATAGATAAGAGTTTTATGTTTAAACATTCACATTCACTGGAAATAAGCAGAATATTTCTCCAAACTGCTTGTTACTTTCACTTTCTCTTGTTTCAATGCACAAGCGATATATGTTTAAACTTTGAAGTAAAGAACACAATTCTAATGTTAGAAACACTTAAATTTTTTTTTGAATACATACGAAATCATGCATTAATTAAAAAATAAAAAATAATTATTATTTTAAATCTTCATCAATATTTGGATACGCAACTTGTGGCGGCACTAATCAAAGTTTGGGGTGCCTTTGTGAACATTAATATTTTAAATTTAAGATTACCACACCAGGAAAATGTACGTGTTGAGTACGTTATAACACGAATTAGATGGTATCTAGCGTCTTCAAAAAAATCTAATATACATGTACATACAAAATAAATGTTGTGAATTTTTTTTTTTAAGTTTTAAAATGACATTCTGTATACTTCCATTACTAAGATTTGTAATTAAACTTAATTAAACATATGTAATGATTTAAATAAATCACGTTGCGTCTAATAAACACATTAAATACATTTTATAGCGTCCTGAACCAGTACAAATTAAATGTCAAAAAGTAATTAAAGCGCTAAAACCAGCTTTAGTGGGCCTAAAGGTGAGTCAGACTGAAACCGTATTTGGTGACGGCAACCAGCCAATCAGAGCACAAGGTCATTGTTTATTGAACATTCGTGACGTAAACAGTAGCATCTTTAAAGGGGATGTGCACAGCTAATGCTAAATGAAATTTAAAAAATCTTAAAATAAATATGAACTGTTCTACAGTTCTATAATGTAAATAATAACAAATCACAAATACAAATGTGTATGATTTGTTCGGTGTAAAGACAGACACACGTATAGAAAGCGTTTTTATCAATTCCAACTGGAATATGCCATTATAATTTATAAACGTGTGCTTTCATCATAATTAAATACCGTATCATGGTTGCGTTAAACAAGCAAAACAAATACAATCGCACCTTAATGTAACATAAATTGTACATGCGTTATTAAGGCATCAACTTAAGAGATGTGTTGAGTTTTGTTCAGTTAATTAACAACAGTTTAGATTTTTTACGAACATGTATTGATTATATGATGTTAACCAAAAGTTCTTAATGTCTAAAATGTTCATTTACTTTATACCTTCATTCTGACATACTTCATGCATACATATATGTATTTACAGTTTTAAGCTTTAAAGGTGACTTTAAATCAAATATCACGAATGACTATATATTTATGCATGTACATTTCAGAATAAGTATAAAACTGATCAGTGAAATAGCAGCTTTAATTTTGAAAATTGCAATAAATTATTTATAAGTCCGATTGATAATTGCTGTAGCGATATGACAGGTACTTCTCAAAAAGGTTGTGTTCATATAACACAATTTACTTATTTTAAAAAATCGACCAACCAATATATTTGCCAATACACTGTACATGTATTCTCTAGCCTTGTACATGAACATTGGCCATTATTAACTATTATGTGCTTTAAAAGTATTTGGTTTAAACCGCACCTCTCCAATATTGACTTGAAGTAGATCACACACAAAATGTAGAATACCCTAGAAGGAACGGTTTTCAGTGTTTTGTAAACATACGTTTATCAAGCTGTTATTGAAACTGTAATACCACGAGACAAGAAGGTGTGTAATCAATACAGACGTGCACATGTATTTGTTCATAACAAGTGGGCAGATAAAATTCGATCATTATTGTCGGTTAAGTTAAACAATTTATTTGCACAATAAGACGTAAATTGGATAACAGAGGATTGTCCAAAACAAACGTACGCTGTAAATATCTTCCTGTGTTAAAGAGGTGCATTCACAAATTAGATTGTTTGTGTGAAGTTAACAGAATAGCAGAAGAACTCCAGCTGAATAGCTGAAGAACTCCAGCGGAATAGCTGAACAGCAGAATAAAAGAGTAAACACAATAGCAGAACAACTCCAGTAGACGCGCATAATAACTCTAGCAGACTAACAGAAAAGCAGAAAAACTCCAACAGAATAGTGGAATAACCCCAACAGAATAGTGGAATAACTCCAACAGAATAGCAGAATACTCCAGCAGAATAGCAGAATAACAGAATAACTCAAGCAGACTAGCAAACTAGCAGAACAACTCCAGCAGAATAGCAGAATAACTCCAGCAGAATAGCAAAACAGCAGAATAACAGAGTAAACAGAATAGCAGAACAACTCCAGCAGAATAGCTGAACAGCAGAATAACAGAGTAAACAAAATAGCTGAACAACTCCAGCGGAATAGCAGAATAACTCCAGCAGAATAGCTGAACAGCAGAATAACAGAGTAAAAAGAATAGCAGAATAACTCCAGCAGAATAGCTGAACAGCAGAATAACATCGCAAACAGAATAACAGAACAACTCCAGCAGAATAGCTGAACAGCAGAATAACAGAGTAAACAGAATAGCAGGACAACTCCAGCAGAATAACAGAGTAAACAGAACAGCAGGAGAACTCCAGCAGAATAGCTGAACAGCAGAATAACAGATTAAACAAAACAGCAGAACTACTACAGCAGAATAGCTGAACAGCAGAATAACAGAGTAAACAGATTAGCAGAACAGCTCCAGAAGAATAGCTGAACAGCAAAATAACAGAGTAAACAGAATAGCAGAACATCTCCAGCAGAATAGCAGCATAACTCCTGCAGACTAAGAGAATAGCAGAATAACTCCAACAGAATAGCAGAAAAACTCCAACTGAATAGCAGAACTACTCCAGCAGAATAGTAGAATAACTCCAACAGAATAGCAGAAAAACTCCAACTGAATAGCAGAACTACTCCAGCAGAATAGTAGAATAACTCCAACAGAATAGCAGAAAAACTCCAACTGAATAGCAGAACTACTCCAGCAGAATAGTAGAATAACTCTAACAGAATAGCAGAATAACTCCAGCAGAATAGCAGAATAACTCCAGCAGAATAGCAGAATAACTCCAACAGAATAGCAGAATAACTCCAGCAGACTAACAAAATAGCAGGAAACTTCAGCAGAATAGCTGAATGAGTAGTACATAACAGAATAACTCCAACAGAAAAGCGTCATTACCCCAACAGAATAGCAGAATAACTCCATCAGAAAAGCGTAATTATTTAAACAGAATAGCAGAATAACTCCAACAGAAAAGCAGAACAATTCAGCAGAATAGCTGAATAGCAGTATAACAGAATAAATCCAACAGAATAACAGAATAATTCAACAGAATAGCAGAATAACTCCAACAGAATGAGTTTTATACGATCTGCATATAATGGAATAGGGAATATTATGTACATGAGAAGTAAATTTTCGTGTACTTGAGTTATACAAGGAGCATTGACGCATTAAAAAATATCATTGTAATAAAGGTCGTGTTTGCTTGGAGCTTTTCTTATTTAGGCGTACAAATATGTTTGTTTCAGGTTACATGCCCAACAAAATTAGGGTAGGTAGGTAGGGATTTGTTTATTTGGTAAATGGTCAACTTTAAGATTCTAAAACTAAATTATATTCAAAACATATCGGTAATATTCGTAAACATTGTTTGAAGTGGATGCTATCAAAATATAATACCTATTTATCCAAATACATTTAATTATTGGAAAAGGTTAATAAAACAAATTTCTGACAAACTCGATAAAATGTTCAAGGGTCGGGGCATTTTTTAGGGTAGGTCGGGTTACCTGAAACAAACATAATTGTTTACGCCTTACATTTTGACGTCAGAATTGTGAGTATCTTGTATACCATAGTTTGCACGTATTTTCTCTGAAGTCGGAATAGCGCAGATGGTTTGAGCGCTTTCAATTGTCATTATTTTGTTCTCACGACTCCGATACACAGTCTGGGTTCTCGTTTTTCGAAGCGTTTGGTTTGTTTGCTTAAACAAAAATCTTACAATGCGGTTTACTATTCATACATTAATTAATGTATAAGCTTTTATAGTGCTCATTTTTAATACAATATAGTGACATTTTGCGTTGCTATATAGTAAATCACTTTTTCGTAGACAGTCCCTTCGAAAACCTCATTGTGAACTTACCTAATTCTGATTCATGGGGCGACGTAGGTTTCAGGGTTTCAAGGTTCGTTAGGAGCGTCGTTTCCCCTCCCTCGTCTTCTTCCGGTGTGGTAACCACCACCACCTCCTCTTGCACAGTGTAGTATGCCGGGTCGATGAACAAATCCAGGAAATCAAAGTTGTCCATGTCTGTAAAATGAAAAACACCGGCCTAAGGAGCGTTTGTGAAATGAATAACAAAGTTTGATCAAAATTAATGACATTACATCTGCCAAGCATACAGGTTATGTCTTTACCGGCGTCGGTCTGTCTATTTGTTGGTAAGTTAGCGTCCGTATGCAAAAATTTCTTGGAAAGATGGACATGAGCAGTAGATGAACCAATGAACAATGTTCGGATTCTTTTCTTTTGGTGATCCATGAACTGGGAGATAGGACAATCTGCACATTATTTACATGGCCGAGATATTATGGCCACAAACTGTTTCCTGAAGTTTAGTGAAGATTGGTTGAAAACTGATGGACTTCAAGAGCGTTAACGGCTAAAATGCCAAATTTTAGATAATTTAAGGGCCATAACTCCACAATATCTGGGGCGATTTGGCTGATTATCGAACATGGCCGAGATATTATGCCCACAAACATTTTCATTAAGTTTTGCGAAGACTGAATGAAAACTGTTGCGCTTAGAGAACGGAAACAAAAGTGGTCTACCGACGGACCGACACACTGACCGACCGACCGACCGACATTAGCAAACCAATATACCCCGCCATCTTCGATAGGGGGGGGGGGGATAATCATAAAACACATGGGAAACTGAGCTGCCTGGGCCTGGCCTCGCGACTACGACAATTCTCAATCTGAAACTCAGGTTTAACTTAAAATATTGACCAATGAAGTATGTTCTTGCATTTTGGCATTCCATTGG
>CM051027.1:33160117-33232617 GCA_027627225.1 Congeria kusceri | reverse complement strand
ATCAAAAGCATTCATTCTGACGTGATACTTAAAATTAAAACTTGTTTTACTTAAAAATTGCATTAACCACGATTGAGCAATTTTTCTTAGGTTTCAAACAACATCGATATGCAATTTTGTGCATTTGTGCGTATCACAACAGATAATAAGACCGCTTTTTCATATACGCATTAATAACTACGGATTCATTTTCGGCCGCGTGTCCATATGTCCTTATTCGCAAAAAGAAAAAAAAGTTGAACCGTTTCCATACGTCCGCAGACCGTATCCGCAAAGCGCATCCGCAAAAACCGTACGCACAAAAATTCTCGGTGAGCGATTGGAAATAAGAATAACACTGAAATATTCGACGATATTTATGCGAAAGCATGGAAAAGCGCCTTCCGCATAATAATTATGTCGATGAAAAAGCTTTAATATAGCACCATTGAAACCATATATACAAGAAAGGGTACGTTTATAATAACATAATGGTGAGTATACATGTATGTGTTTCAACAATAGGAGCGGACTTGACTGAAGTAAATGAATATCGATTAAAAAATTCTGTCAAAACGCATTTTTCCAACGAGCATTTGGATTAGTCTAGCTGGACTGTTTATTTCTGTTGAAGTCTTTTTTTTTTATAAAATACAATGCCATGACACTGATACAGGGATTTATGGAAGCGTCCTTGTGCCACAGTCTATATTATTTTTGTATTCCATTATCTCATGATTAGGATAGTAAGTCCTAATTAGAAGATACTAAGTAATAATTAGAAGATACTAAGTAATAATTAGAAGATACTAAGTAATAATTAGAAGATACTAAGTAATAATTAGAAGATACTAAGTCCTAATTAGAAGATACTAAGTAATAATTAGAAGATACTAAGTATACAATGTATGCCCCCGACTGGGCTAGAACCTAAGAGAGTGGGTAGACCGTACGAAACTGGTCTAATGTGAGGAAAAAACTGGTACTAACAATGGCGGATTTCCGCTGATTTCTGAATGTTAAATAATGAAATTAACACACGAAGACGATCGTTTTACTTTATACCCATGCACTTTAAAGTATTAAGTGCATAGGTATAAAGTTATTTAAGTTGCTTTTATAAAACATACGGTGAGTGGGGTTACTGAGCTCCTCATTTGTGAAAAATAAGCCGTTCAATTCGAAAACAACCCAGCAAATGCGTATTAGCTCCTAAATAATTTATCTATTCCTAACAATACAGCTACACAATTTATACCGAGGGTAAATGAATAACTGCCGATCATCCTGCGCATAATGATTAATTCAAATCTTGAAGATAAATACACTAACCTTCAACAAATCCTGCATAAAACATTCAAACATCAGCAGAAATCCGCCATTGTTGGTACCAGTTAGTTTTTTCCTCACTTACGCTATACCAGTTAGTAAGGTACGATCTACCTCCTGCTAAGATACATTTACAGAATGGCAAACTGATAATTTTCAAAATTAGGGACACAGATCACAAAACCAAAAGAACAGTGGGTCTACATAAGATGCAGAAGACTTCTTATACAAAAATATCCAGG
Source organism: Congeria kusceri (assembly GCA_027627225.1). Classification (NCBI taxonomy): domain Eukaryota; kingdom Metazoa; phylum Mollusca; class Bivalvia; order Myida; family Dreissenidae; genus Congeria; species Congeria kusceri. The sequence continues at coordinate 33,231,067 of CM051027.1, read as the reverse complement.
AAAGAAAGTTGCGTTAATTAATAAGGATCAAATTAAATGGATATAATTATAAAGAGGTTGTAACGCAAATATTGACATTCATACATATTTATATATAAAGCACGCGTATCATTTACTAAATAACACAATAAGGTAATTTATCTAAGTTAGACTGTACTATAGCGACGACACTAGTTGTTTGTGTGACAGAGTTTGGATCCAGTGGTTAGAGGCCCGGTGGAGGCACCACTTCTCCGTTTTTATGTGTTTTCCATGATAGTATATTAGAGGCGTGTCGTAAGAAACCCGGACTTAATGCATGTGCGTAAAGTGTCGTTCTGGATTAGCCTGTGCAGTCCGCATAGGCTAATCCAGGACGGCACTTTCCGCCAACAGTGGATTTATGTTTAGAAGAGACTTCCTTAAAACATAAAATAACATAAAAGCGGGAAGTGCCGTCCTCGATAAGCCTGTGCTAACTTCACAGGCTGATCCGGGACGAAACTTTACGCACGTGCATTAAACCTGGTTTTCCCACGACACGCCTCAATTTTTTTAAATATATTTAATCTGATTTGCCATGTCGCCCATGCATGTTTTCTGTTGTTAGCCTCGCGTTAATACGTCTCTAACCCTAGCATGATAAACTTCACCTGTATCAAACACTCACCTAATATTTTCTATAATTATATATGCAGCAAAAGTCGTTATCTACATATAGCCGTTCGAAGGACGACCTGCACGTGAAAATTGTAAATATTTCTGACCTAGTTAAACTAAAGATAAACGTTACAAAGTGTGTCAAATCCCGTGCATGGAGTAATATTGAATAACCGGCTCCTGAGAGGTTACGTAATATTCAAACAAAGAAAACATTGAGACATTGAGTTCATAATGCTCAACAGCCAATACACATCGCAGCCACGACAGGTATTATCTGACCTTGAAGTAGTACTATATCATATTCGGTAAATTGAGTTCATAATGCTCAACAGTCAATACACATCGCAGCAACGACAGGTATTATCTGACCTTGAAGTAGTACTATATCATATTCGGTAACAATGTTTTTGACGTTCGAGCTATTGGTTAATAGGTCAAACTTATTTATAATAGCGTTGAAGCCTGTGATGAAAAATTTAAATTGGATAAATTGAATCACAAGTGGAGTCAAAAACTATGTACATGTTTTATTTTAAACAGCTGGCTGACTGTGTCAGTTATGTACAAAAACACCCGCGTTAAAGAGTTTGCTATTCAAGAGCGGATATTGCAGACGACAGCGCTGTTCTTGCAGACGACAGCGCTTTCACCCAGATTTGCTAAAATATGCGTCTTTACATGTCTGTCCGATTTATATCTGATACTTTTAGTTTCAGTTTCGTATATCGAAGGCCCAATAGCAGACGCCGTATAAATTATTGGTTTATATTCGGTAGGACATTTTGTTTTAAACATTGAAATGTAAGAAACAGAAGGCCCCTCTTGAAAATTAACCCTGCTTTGGTGTTATTCGCTTGCATACTAACTGCGTTACTCTAAATAGTACTAACGGCAATGAATATTTAAGGCAATAACTTACTAGATCTTTTCTCTTAACAAAATATAACTTACCAATCACGTTTATGGATGGTTCCAGCGACACCCACGTGTTTTGGTCGCTACGTGATTCCATCATTTCCAGGCTACACATCGTCTGCACTTAGCACTCTGCAGAACGCTGTCCAGTCCGGGTCATAACACGTGCCCTGTCAGCTTAACCACGTATGTTGCACATGCACTTAGGTTACTGCATCAGGTAATTTGCCATTGGATCGTTTAGTTTGTAATCGTATGCACAATATGAAGTTTGCAGCGTGGAGCAACTAGGCCTACTGCTAATAAATATGAATTAATGTTTGTATGCATCCTTGTTTTATATCGAACATTGCCACATTAAACATGTTTGTTTTGAAACTACCGCATTTCCATGCGTTAGTAAATTTCCAAATAACGCTTGTTTGTGGCTTGAGCTTAATTTATAAATATTGAAATTGAATACCAGGAATACCTGGTACCCCGCTTGGTCTATTTACCCGATGAAGCGACTATATTTAAAGCCGGGTACATTATATTTAAAAATAGATTGTATTATTGTCTTCTGAAACCCAATTAAATAATACAAATGGCGGTTTCCGCTTATTAAAATTTTAACAGACGATGGTATTGCAACACCAAATGTACATGCATTCAAAACCGAGTATTTTATAGTTGAACTGTTTTCGAAAATATAAACGTGTTTTAAATTTACTCTGAATTACTGTAAAATTACCTAATTTAAAAATTACGATACGCAACAAAAACCAGAAATAATATACTTACGGTGAACTCATTGCATTCAAAACACTAATCAAGTTATCATACATAACATGCGAAATGTTCCTATATTTTGCTCTAGTCTCATAACATTGTATTGCAACATTAATGTTCGGTGTTTAAAATCGAAAGTAAAAGTGATATATGCAATCGACCGTGTGTGTCTTTACCACCCAAAAAACATTAAAGGGTAACATGAGTATTACATGGGCGTCGGCAATGGGGCGGCAGGGGCGGCGGCCGCCTCCCCAATATTTATAAATTCCGACGCCCCTTCTCGGAAATCGGAAAATCACGCCTTCCTTGTTGTTGAAAGACGGTTGCTGTTCCACATTGTCAATTAAATTACCATCCATCATGCTGGCCCCTACACCGTGGCAAAATCAACGGCCCATGTGTCATAAATCATGACATTGATAAATGATAGGTTCAGATTAGCGCCTCTATGTTTCTCGTGGAGGCCACTTGTTAAGGTAGACGATAAGTGTTATAAACAATATACAGAAAATATCTTTGTCAGCAATTTTAAAAGAGGATATTAAAAACACCCTAATAATATTAATAATTCTATAATAGCTATAACTCAAATATTAACTTCAAATTAGAAAGAAACATCCAGAACAACGTTATTGCAACCCACACTGGTTTGCAACGTACAAACTTTTGTTGATATTTCACAGACTGTAATAATAGGTTTGTGGATATTTCATATTTTATCTTAGAATATGTTTAGGTGCATCTGACAATTCTTGAGATTGTTTACCAGTTTATAAAATCGGCTTTATGTATATAATTATTTAATTGTACCAATAAAGTAAATGCGATAATATTATATTCATGTAGTCATTGCGTCCAAAGTAATTCCTAAATACAGTCCATGGAATAGTCTAAAATGCGATATTATACTATTGAAATTCAGATAAAAAGTATAAATCTGGAAGCTACCCCCCCCCCCCTCGCCGCCCCAATTTTGAAATGTTGCCGACGCACCTGAAGTCAGTAATGTATACATGTTGTTGTATACTGGAATATTTGAATATTGCTCAAGCAAACGTTGATTCTTAAGGCATCTTGGCTGTCAGACATTATAATAATCATCATAATCATCATCATCATAACATTACAAGTAATAATAATAATAATAAATAATAATAATAATTAAATAACAATAATAATGCATGGTATATCAGTGTATACTATTACGTTTTAAATGTATTTACATTTCTGAAAATGTAATTGATGATACAGAGCGGTTTACTTAAAAAGGTATATGCATAAGCAAACGATTTTTGACCAGTCACGGCGATATCATAGATACATGCATCCAGTTTATAATATATTTATTTTGTTTCTTTTCCCGAATATTTATATCCCGAGATGTGTGTTTACACAAAACGAACTATAAATAACATTATCATATTGTATAAGATGTGATTAAAGACGTTAGTGCATTAATTGTGTACTTTAAATTACACACTCACTGATCCCTCCCTCACAATGTTCGTTCTTGCCATCCAAAGTCCCTTAACGCTTCCAATATCCGTCCCTCCCTTCCAATATCCCTAACCAGACCAAATGTCTGTCCTTCCCTCCCAATGTCCTTTGACTCTCCCAATTTCCGTCCTTCCCTCCCAATGTCCCTAACCCTCCCAATGACACCAAAGCGTTCCCAATGTCCGTCCTTCCCTCCGAATATCACTTAACCCTCCATCCCTACCAATGTCCCAAAACAGTTCAAATGACCGTCCGTTCCTCCCAATGTCCCTAAACAGTCCAATGTCCGTCCCTCCCTTCCAATGTCCCTAATCAGTTCCAATATCCGTCCTTCTCTTCCAATGTCCCTAATCAGTTCCAATGTCCGTCCCTCTCTTCCAGTATCCCTAATCAGTCCCAATGTCCGGCCCTCCTAATATCCCTAAGCAGTCAAAATGTCAGTCCCTCTCTCCCAATGTCCCTCCCTAAACAGTCCAAATGTCCGTCCCTCTCTTTCAATGTTCCTAAACAGTCCATATGTCAAACCCTCTCTTCCAATGTCCCTAATCAGTCCCAATGTCCACCCCTCTCTCACAATGTCCATAAAAAGTCCAAATGTCAGCCCCTCTATCACAATGTCCCGAAACAGCTACATTGTCCGTCCCTCTCTTCCAATGTCCCTAAACAGTCCAAATGTCAGCCCCTCTCTCCCAATGTCCCTAAACAGTCCAAATGTCCGTCCCTCTCTCCCAGACTCCCAATGTCCCTAAACAGTTCAGATGTCCGCCCTTCTCTCCTAATGTCATAAACAGTTCAGATGTCCGCCCTTCTCTCCCAATGTCCCTAAACAGTTCAGATGTCCGCCCTTCTCTCCCAATTTCCCTAAACAGTTCAGATGTCCGCCCTTCTCCCCCAATGTCCCTAAACAGTTCAGATGTCCGCCCTTCTCTCCCAATGTCCCTAAACAGTTCAGATGTCCGCCCTTCTCTCCGAATGTCCCTAAACAGTTCAGATGTCCGCCCTTCTCTCCTAATGTCCCTAAACAATCCGTCCCTCTCTCACAATGTCTGTAAACGGTCCTGAAGTTCGTCCCTCACTTTTTATGTCCATAAACAGTCCATATATCCGTCCCTCACTCCCAATGGCTATACATATTCCAAATGTCCGTCCTCCCATCCAGTGTCCATAAACAGTCCAAATGTCCGTCCATATCATCCAATGTCCGACGCTCTCTCCCAACATCCGTCCGACCCTTTGAATGTCTGCCCGTCCCTCACATCCCTGCATCCATCCATGCATTCATGATCTCTTATATCGCGAGACGCATCACTGAACAACGCAAAACTATTGAATAAGTTAAAAGCGTATAACTATGAAGGTCACAAAACTTGTCTAGTTTGTGGTGCAAAGTATTTACGGAATTGAAATAGGAAGTTAATTCTAATTGGTTGGCGATCATCGTGACGTAGACTGCGATTCCACGATAGATAATGTTTATAATGAGCTCTTCCAGCTAGATAACTTGCTGACACAGCATTTCTGATCGATTCTTAAAATTCTGAAAAAAGGGGGTATGGTGCTTTCGCGTTATTCTTTGTATTTCGGCCAAAAACAAATATATATCATTGCGTTGACTATTTTAATACTTTTGTCTCACAGACGTGTGTAGTCATGCCTGTATGATTAGTAATAGGAATGTTTATTTAAGTGCTAACAGTGATTATATACATGTACGTGTTTTTTTGTAATGTAATTATTAAAATAAAACTATAAATCACATGTGCTTTTCAAACGAATTAACATGAGCATTTGTTGGCATCTGCAAAATGCTATCAGACAGCATTATTTAAATTGTGTTCAAGTAATCTTTAAAGCAGCAGTCACGAAATATGTTAATACAATTTTTTGTGTGCAGAAATCACGTCTTTAGGGCATCTTACCTATTAAAATGCAAAAACCGCATTGAAATCGGTAAAATACTAACGTTTTCGTAACTTTTTATCGTATGCGGTAGCTGGTGATGCCTCCGGAGTAAATCATCATGTACATTAGTGTATATTCCATTCGTACCGAGCATTTTCGAACACAGACATTATAAAATGCAATTTGTTAATAAGAAACAATTTTCAGTAAAATAAACGTCATTAACGTTCATTGGAACTAATGCCAATTTAAGATGTAGTGAATGGTTTTCAATGGACTGCAGCTTTAATCATACAAAATGCCATAGTACTAGTATAAATCCGTTAATTATTTTACTCTACCAAAAGTCTCCCTTAAAATGGTATGAATGAATGCAAAAATATATTCATACAATGATCGCCCAAGTGTGTATTTATGATGAGCTTGCTTCGATTGCTTTTCTTCAAAAATATGCACTATTGGGAAATTATTCAACATATAAATGGTTTACAAGTTTTGAAGTGATATACACACCAGTACATTTGCCACGTTTTGTTTGTTTTAATATAAAAGTAAAGTTTACGGAATACAATAACGAAATATGCAGGTCAACTGTTAGACGTAAACAGAGATTCAAAATACTTTATGAATATTTCGAAAATACTAAAAAATCACATTATATAGATTTTGCGTACGAGTAAAAAAAATTTGAGTTGCAAGATTTTTTAGATGTAACGCAGTAAGTACATGATAAAACATTGCCTACTTCTAAAGAATACCGTCAACTACAGATACAGTTTTCAGAAAGATAACAACAGTTTATAACGGTAATCTTATTGTTGTACACTGCAAGATTTGTTCGCATGCAGCCGCTAAATGCGCGCGATAAAACATTGCCGTCATCTACAAAGACATTTTCACAAACGCAATAAAAAATATCAGTATTGTACAAGATCATGCTGCAATTAAAACTTCAGATTTATATTTACTTCGAACTTACCTGGTCATAAAACCATAATTCAGTGATGGCTGTGCGTAAGGCGAATATGCGCATGCGCGAGGTTGTCTTTTTTTTAACGACATCGTATTCCAGTGGTTTTAGTTTCTCTTTGCAGTAAGATAAGCAATGAATGGACTTTTTTCCCGATCCTTAACTTCAACAAAAATATAACTAAATAATAAATACATTAATGAGTGAGGTACCTAAAAGAATGTTACCAGACATTATGGAGTGGAATTAACACATTCCTTTAAAATTTTAAAGAATTTAGGTAAAATCGAATACAAAAAGGCCAGTTCTGAATTTGTTGTTCCTCATAAATTGCCGAAGGGGAATTTCAGATAATTTCCATTTTTTGTTTCAGATAGAAGCGACAGTGGTCGTACTTGATAATCACAATGTGATGTGATCAAAGTGTTTTCATGACTTCTTTTAACCTAAAGAAGTATTATCTTGCAGTTTGAGTTGTAAGTTTGTTGTCATTTTGATAAGACAATTTTAAGATATTGACCTGACGTGTATGCATTTAGTACATACCTAGCCGCACGTAGATGCTAAATATTGACCTGACGTGTATGCATTTAGTACATACCTAGCCGCACGTAGATGCTAAATATTGACCTGACGTGTATGCATTTAGTACATACCTAGCCGCACGTAGATGCTAAATATTGACCTGACGTGTATGCATTTAGTACATACCTAGCCGCACGTAGATGCTAAATATTGACCTGACGTGTATGCATTTAGTACATACCTAGCCGCACGTAGATGCTAAATACGCCTAGTATAAATATTTGCGCAATGGCGCATGCTTATTATGAAGTATGTGAATACGAGTATCAATATATATATATATATATATATATATATATATATATATATATATATATATATATATATATATATATATATATATATATATATATATATATATATATATATATATATATATATATATATATATATATATATATATATATATATATATATATACGTAAATGAAGTGTCAATAGTCCAGATTGAGAAATTTATATAATGAAAAGTACAAACACGTTGCATGGGAGTATAAATATATATGAGTCGCGTCGTGGGAAAACCGGTCATAATGCATGTGCGTAAAGTGTCGTCCCGGATTAGCCTGTGCAGTCCGCACAGGCTAATCCGGGACTTTCCGCTTTTATGGTATTTTCTGTTTCAAGAAAGTCTCTTCTATACATAAATCCACCGTAGGCAGAAAGTGCCGTCCCGGATTAGCCTGTGCGGACTGCACAGGCTAATCCGGGACGACACTACGCAAATGCATTAAGTCCGGTTTTCCCACGACGCAGCACATATTAACAATATAGCCAACATGTTTCGACAAAGCTCATCAGGGCATAATACAATATATCATAACGTCAAAATGTCATAGAGATAACGTCATTTCAATTACGATGTCATAAAGTCAACAATTATTATATAAAATTTAATTGTGGTTTAAATATATGAATAAAATATTGCTCTTTCGCTAACCTAGCTGAAACACTGTCCGAAAATAGTTTATAAAAAGGAAAAATTTAAAATTTCGGTTCAGATGTAGAACACTCATCCAGGTGTTTACTTAAAGGCATCTGTCTTGTTGAGGGGTCTCGCATTTGTTGCTCATGAACCGATCTTCTATGTCTAAGTTTATCGCCAGTTTTTCCAATATAAATTTTCTTGCATCCATTGCATACTAATACATAAATAACATTTTTTAACATCACACGACATATTAGTTTTTATATTAAACAGTTTACCGTTAAAATTAAATGAATTTCCTTCAATAATATAGCTATATATATAATAATATAACTATACATATATATATAATAATAATATAACTTCAATAATATAGTAACAGAGGGCACATCTAGGGTCATTGCATTTGGTTACTTGAGGTTCTTGAGAGGAAAAGCTAGATTTAGTTAGTAGACGTTTTAAATTTGGTGGCTGTCTTTTGCATTTTATTATTCTGTACAGCAGAAAACTATTCAGGGGCGTAGCTTCCTTTAGGCACTATAGGCACGTGCCTATACATATTTTCCAGGGATGAAAAAATTAAATATGCCGAAAAAGCAATAAAAACAAGAGGGGGGGGGGGGGGGGGTGAGGGGATATTTAATGGCTGTGTTGAAACTTCATTGTTTAACGAGTCGATTACGTCAATATAAAATAAATTTCATGAAAAACACGCTTATTTTACAATTATTTTGTAGAATCAGGGTTTAGCTGAAGTGAGTTGTTTGTAGCCACATACGAGTATAATTACTCCTGGCCCAAATTATCGCTTACAGCGTCATTGTGTATATTCCGCCAGTTGTGCCTATACATTTTTTGAACCCAAGCTACACCCCTGCTATTTAGGGAGTTAAAAGCTCGCCTCATTTTGAGAAAGTGTTCTTTTAAATATTTTTTTCCATTTTCAATCGAAATTTATATAATAATTTATTTTATTGGTTGTTTTATTTACACCACTTCATTTTTGTTGTAAGATCGTAGTTGTCACCTTTAAAAAATATCGTCAGCAGCAACAGCAACAAAGCGAACCTGATATATATATTTTTTTAACTGCAAAATACAATTTCAGTTTATGACCTTTAATACCGTGTATTTAATTGCAGTGTTACTGTAGCGAATACTTCTGTAGACTATTTTATATAAAAATTGTAAGAGCTGGTCTATATTTGAACCTCATTTTGTCAAATAGGTAGAGTGTGGTATATGTTATATGCAACTACATGTATGTGTCTGACAACGCATTCTAAGGTCTCACTAAGTCTGTAAGTACGATCCACATGTAGACAGTACCGTGTCTAAACACACTCAGCACAGTGATTCTGTTGCAGTTGCCTGCACATAACAATGTCGTCTTAGGCCCGTCGTGGGAAAACCGGGCTAAATGCATGTGCGTAAAGTGTCGTCCCGGATTAGCCTGTGCAGTCCGCATAGGCTTATCTAGGACCACACTTTCCGCTTGTATGTTATTTTCTGTTTCAAGGAAGTCTCCTCTAAGTATAACTCCACTGTAGACAGAAAGTGTCGTTCTGGATAAGCGGATTGCACAGGCTAATCCGGGACGACACTTCACGCACATGCATTAAGCCCGGTTTTCCAACGACACGCCTACGTCTGTTTATGTTGATAATCGAACATAAAACTAAAGACTATAAGGAAGATACTGATGCGTGATAACTCGGTGTCAACAAGTCGACGTTGCGTCAATGTAACTTCGTCAATCGTCAAATCGATGACTGCGTCAACGTGATGCATATAAGCGTCGATCAGTATAGAATTTGCCGACGCAGTGAAAAGCTGACGTCAAACCAATGACTAGGCTTCAGGCACGTGGTTTAAATAACTATAGTATCAATATCAGCCTTAGCTGATCTTGATCTTCCAGTTTACGGTTTTGTTTTCAAATAATTCTTTGTCGAGATAAAATCACACAAACAGTGTGCGAATTTCATTTAAATCATTATATCACAGTGCATATGTACGAAGAAAGGATTGATCTAGATTTGTTGTGAACGCCATTTTAGTGTTATCGTGAATTTTATGGCTCAAATTCATCCTGAACCCAAAATCAAACTAAACTTGTGTTGTGAACACCGGACCAGAAACGAATAAACACGTACACACGTTCTGCGGCAACACCGACGTTTTTGGATCCGCCATCCTTGTTGAGACCTTCACTGGAATCTAATTCAGCTCAGTAGTTTCCAGTAATCATGATAAGGTCGCGATAGTATGACACTATTTCGTTATTATTACAGAGACTCCGGCGTGTAGTCTTTTCGTTTACTGATGATATCTTTGGTGTATCAGTATTTATACTTGGAAAAGTAGCCTATATTTACCCTTTATCATTATTTACCGCTTTCAGCATGATAATTATTACGACCCGAGTTTATGCACTTTATTAGGGCATATCACCTGAATACACTTTTTTCAACATCAGTACTAAACTCCAACTACTGTTGTTATCTACTTTATTAAGCACACATCTGTATCTAATAATAATACCCAACTGCCCCGCAAAATTCTAGTGCACGTGGACATTTATATAGGACTACACTATACGACACATGTCATGTTCCGATTTCTATCAAATTTTAAAACAATGCTATATTACTGCATTTAAATATCTCCATAAAGAATAGATGAGCATGTATTATTAGTTACACTGTTAGTAACTGAGGGTGTATGGGATAAAGGCCTACACCCTCAGTGACTACATACCATACGAGAACGCAGCTCGAGTATGGTATGAAGCCACTGAGGTTGTATATCCCATACACCATCAGTAACTAACAGTGTAAAGAATATATATCACAGACTACTTTTCACTGGTATCTTTTCATTTATATCACTTGAAAATTAACGAAAGAAAGCCTCACAAAATAACACGAAACACCTATAATGACGTCACGAAAATAAACGAAATTACATCATTAGACTGGTCATTATCCTTCTATGGGGTATTGAAATATACCCATGGTGTATAGAAAATACCCCATAGTCACGTGACCGCTCTTAGCCAATCGGATCGCGTCATTTATAAAGGAGTTGAGATATATTATATTCCAGATCCTCTAGAATGACACATTGTTTAACGATATGCGTACCTGCTTATTATATACGGTTCAGTAAAAAAAAAAAGCTTAAAATTCTTACTAGAAATTACCTGCTACTTTTTTTTCAAGAATATTGCGACATTAATCGCTTCCACTTACTATAGCCTATGCACGGCGAGCAGGCTTTTAAAAAAAAAACTACCCATAAACGCATATTCAAAATACATGTACACACCAATATCAATGGGTACAGTCAGTACTTTCTATTCATAAAAACACGTGTTTGTCGGTGAGTTGCTCCCGTGTTTAATTTCGTTTCTATTGAATAATCAAGGTCAAGCATGTATATGGCGTGGTTAGGAGGTGCCGTGACTCGTGAATCAGCAAAAATAAGAAATGTGAGGCAAGAATTTCAACTATGAACTGACATTCATGTCTAAACCAAAGCCGAATGTTAAGATTTTACGTGTTTACAGATAGAGTGAAGCGATAATCTCATCAAGACCACACATCATTGTATCTAGAGACGTTACACAATTTCACAGCTGTCAAAACAACAATGACGAAAAGGAAATTATCAACAGCATCAGCAGCAACAACAAAGAGTAGTGATAAGTAGTACAATAACATGTATTATCACATGTCAAATTTATGCATGCATACACCCATGCGCACGTCAAAGAAGCATAAAGGCTAGTCGTAAACAACATTTTCAATTGGTCCAACTTATAACAATCAAGTCAAATTTCATTTGAAAAGTTGTTTAAAAATATCTCATAACAATGGATGGTTCATTTGTTTTATTTTGAAACAAAAGATAGTTAATCTGACTTCCGAAACGATAAAGGTTTAACTATGCGATATAAAACAGAGGAGACAAAACTAATGGAAAACATCAATATCGAAAACAATCAAAGCAAAGTAAAAAATAAAGCATCACAAGAGTAATCATTTCAAAACATTAACACACACGATATTGCACAAAATCAGTAAACAATAGTTATAATTACTCCTAAGCGATCGACGGAAATGCGTTACAAAACCACGTCTCCTAGTTGCTGTTTTGTTTTAAGTCCCTGTAATCATACGGAACCTAGCAGACAGAAAGAGTTACAGCCATAAAAATCACACAGTCAGCATATAATTTAAAAATAAATATATGGCGTACCCTTTGGGTAAAAGGAAATATATGCAAGGCAGCTAAATATACATGTAACTGCTGTTATACAATTGTACACGCAGTTACAATTTTATGACTGCAGTTATAAATTTGTAACGGAATTTACATTTACAAATATAACTACAGTAACAATTTATACCAACAGTTATAAAATATGACAATCGTCATAAAATTATAACCGCGGTTACATTTTTTCTGACCAAATGCTAAACTTAAACTCTAAGACTGTTTGGCGAATTAAATCACGTCTTATATAATGCCTTTTTGTCAAAATTGTAAAAACAATTTAAAGATACATATTTTATTAATAAATGAATCAGAAAAAAGTGTAACGGCAGTTATAATTTTATGACAACTATCATATTTTTTTTTACTTTCGGTATAAATTGTAACTGCAGTTATATCTGTAAATTTAACTGCTGTTCCAAATTTATGACGCCAGTCATAAATTTGGAACAGCGGTTACAATTTTATAACAACAGTTACATCTATATTTAGCTGCCATGCATATATGTACTTTTGACCCAAAGGGTACGCCATATAAATATCCGAAGACCCGACCTTTTGCCTTGTCCCTGGCTGCAGTCTTCACGTGATTTCGCCGTACTTTTGCGTGATTGGTCCACACTGTCTGAATGAGCTGTTCGTATTTAATGTACATGTACGTGTACGTAATTTGTCAGTGATTTGTCAGAACTATTTGGATGAGTTTTCTGTACTTAATGAACATGTAGGTAATTTTTCATTGATTTAAACATTAACTTTCCCGTTAATTATACGTAATTAGTCAGTGATTTGTCCGTGATTAGTTCCCCGCATGTTTGCGATCAGTGCGCGCGTTGTTCGTGGTTTGGAGAGACGCGCATTTAAATCAGCACGAACTGTGATAGGTCCGTCAAACACGCCATCTGGTTGTACTCCACAGTAGCCGGGGCACCTTAAGGATCAGAATATCACACTTACAGAATATCACACTTACAGAATATCACACTTCACACAAGCATATTGGCTTTCATAAAATCGTGATTTAAACTTGAAACAAGGCTTGTCACAGGATGTGACGTATGCCCCCGAAGCATATGCTTGTCCGAGGAAGGCAACACAATGTCAGTTACATGTTGGCAAAAATTACGCTTCCTTCAAAAAGATTTATGGTCTTTGTAATCTGCACTTCCTCTCAATATCCTGTATCTATATATGTGGTTTTATTTTAAATTATTTCAATATTAATGAAGTCATTCACTGCACAGGAAAATTAACAGGGCAATTACTCCATAAATATTGAAGAAATGGTTATGGTCCTTGTACTCTGCACTTCCTTTCGATGTCCTCTATCAATAAACATGGTTTTATTTAAAATCCCTTCAATACTAATGGAGTTATGCTCTGCACAAAATAATAAACTAAGGGCAATCACTCCATAAATATTGAAGAAAGAGTTGTGGTCCTTGTGTTCTGCACTTCCTCTCATTGTACTCTATCATCACATTAAGTTGCATATATTTACATTTAAATCCCTGCAATACTTATGGAGTTATGATCCGCACAACAAAATTAAACAAAGAGCAATAACTACGGACGATGCGATTACTTGATGCCCCCGAAGTTCGGGGGCGTAAAAAAAATGTTTGAAACTGAGGCGTGTCGTGGGAAACCCGGGCTAAATGCATGTGCGTCAAGTATCGTCCCGGATTAGCCTGTGCTGTCTGCACAGGCTAATCCAGGCCGACACTTTCCGCTTTTATGGTATTTCTGTTCTAAACAAAAATCCACTGTAGGCGGCAAGTGTCGTCCTGGATTGGCCTGTGCGGACTGCACGGCTAATCCGGGACGACACTTTATGCACATGCATTAAGCCCAGTTTTCCCATGACACGCCTCATTAAATATAGCTCACACCGCAGTACACTGTTTTCCATACGACATATAACAAAATGGATAGCAGCAAAACGATATAATTTCAAAGCTACTACTCCTTATTGATAAGCTAGCTTTTGTTTTCACATACAACGTCAAGTAGATATATTTCAATTAATGACCGATAAATCAGAGATATTATACTTGTGACATTCTCGAAAAGTGCAACATTTGCTGGACTTAAATGAAAATGGTCACAAAAATAATTACCCATTGCAAAAATAAAAACATGTTCAGTAAAGCTAAATTTAATACAAGATAGAAATATATCACTACCGTAGTATAATAAGCATATTTCAAGTAATACCTAAAGGAAAGTAGTCCGTGTCTTGGCCGATGTCCTTCCTCGCAGCTTCGATGGCGCGTTTCATTGCAAATAGTGCCGAACAGCTCATCACCATAGGTGGCTCCCCACACGCTAAAGGGATTAAAAGAGTTTATTTCGACTGAAATATGGCCGTTCAAACATCAGTGGCTGCAAAACAAATTAAATCAGCACTATACAGTGAAAAGGAACACACCGGACTGCACCATGAACTGTTGACGCATATCCAGACAAAGTCTTCATGTATGTATGTATGTATTTTCGAAGTTAATGAGGTCCTTCCGCGCCGAAGCTGCATTACGTGAGGACCCAGGGTGTGTCCCGGCGCCCCTGCCTAATTTACCTTATAGACTCATCGAAAGTTGGGACGATTTTTGAATTATAGCTGCAATTTCCAGCTATTTATCTTTTACTGAATATTTTTTTGTGTAATTTTGGTGTGGTCTTGTGCTGTGGGGGGAAGCCGGAGTACCCGGGGAAAACCCCACAAGTCCGGTATGGATACAAAGTCTTCAACACTGTGACCTTGAATTTTAGAATCGCAGTGGTGTAATGAATACGGTGTCCGCCTTCCGATTGAAAGATATTGAGTTCGATCCCTACTCGGGGAGCGTTCAAATGATCTGTCTCAGAAGACACGAAGTACTAGTACTGGTTCTACCCTCGAAACGGAGTCGAACAAGTCTCAATAGGCCCCAGACTTTAAACACAATCGAACTTAAATAAAGAGGTTTAAACAAACTTGAACAGATTAACAGGCTATGGGTATTGCACACCTGGCCCCGTGTTCACAAAACAAGTTGAGTCTGATTTTCAGGTTCAAAATAAACGTGAGCCAGATATTTCAGGATCAGGCTCAAAAATGATGTTCACTAAAATTAGGATCAGTTTTAATTTTTGGTCAAACAGATATTATAAAAACGATTTTCAACTCTTAGCAACGTACATTTGCTGTCTGATATGAAGAATTCAATAAAATAAGTACAAATAATTATGTGATTTCATCAAGAAGAAAAGCTATTCCAAAAATAAAATATGTTTGATATTCCGCTCAGTTAAGCTGCAAAATCAAGATCGGCTAAGACTGATCCTGATCCTGTAATTTATCCTTTGTGAACACGGGGCCAGGACTACGTTGAGCAACACCGTCAGGTTATCAAGAGACGGGCGTGCCTTGCAATTATATAGACCGGAAACACGATGGTCTGCAATTTGAATACAATCCTGTGTACATAATTATATAGCAACGTCATAGAGCGGACGCGATTGCCGAAACTTTGTCAGCATTTTGTGACATGACTAGAAAGCATACAAAGTTAAAGACAACCCGGACGAGCAAAATGAGATAACGAACTTGAAGATAACGGTTTGCAAAACACCATGTTGCAAATATGCTTTGATGACAGCCATGTGTTATTAACTGTTGTCAAAGCACACGTAAATAAATGAAAGCGCTGACCAACCGACTAGATCGACCGACAGACCGACCGACCAATCAAGCTAAGGAGTGAAAACTACTACAAATAAACGCACGACATTCGTGTAACTCAACCTTATAACAAGTGCTAACGACAGAGGCATTGCCTTGAGTCTTTGACGATTTCATAATAATCATACTATACATCTTATCATATAAAAACATAAAGCCCGAAGCGTTCGGGCAACATAGTGTGCAAGTTATTTTTAGAAATCGAAAAGATGTGTTTGTATACGGTTCAAATGTATAGGGATGGATGAACCACCAGGAATGAAATAAAACATGATGAAATAATAGTTCACTGTTCTGAAACCCATGTCGGTGTAACTATTTACGTTGCAACAACAAATATTGCCCTATCCATCCTGTGCACTTAAACATTGGCATAAATATTTCTTACGTGTAGGAAAACCAGCCTTTCGGTCAATACTTTGACCCGTCATTATACCAATGGAAAAAAAACTGGGAAACCCACAAAGCGCTGTACGTGTTATTGGGAAACTACTTCAAATAGTCCGCATACCTCCCGATGTCCGATATTCAAGTAATTCATAAGGTCAAATAAACCAGAGAGAAAATGGAACAAAAAATACAGGCGTCTCAAAATCTATCCACAATACATGGAATTTAAGCTCTCAACCTTTATGTGCGAATATAGTAATGATGCGAATATGAAAACATAGTAATTGCTTCGGCCTTGAAATACTGCTGAATACTGCGAAAAATCAAAACAAACAATACATAATATCACTATATCGTGGAAATTCCTTGATTGTGAAACATATATTTTACAGCTGTCAGCAAATTCAAGATAACATTCATACATGAAAAACTAGAATAGACTCGTGGTTAAAGGATTAGGTTGCCAAAATAAACAAAAGCGTAATGTTTCTTTAATGAATGGAGTTTGACTGTGGATACGTTTTTAATGATAACAAAATATCGTAAGTATTTGTTCCGTTGTATGTATTCAATCAAGGGCGATTTTTTTTTACCATTTTCGGTAAATTCGGAAAATTAATCTTAACTCCATCGGTAAGGATCATGTACCTCGGTCTCTAGCTCTTCAGGTACATTACGTGACAGTGGTTGGCACCGAGACGTACTGGATTTGATTACTGTCTTGTGGGGGTGGGGCATGAGGTCACTTTACAGGACATGACGGGTTTTTTTTTTCCGGCGGTTCTTTGTTTTTTAAAAGAACAAGACCACATCAAAATTCACAATGTTTAAGGAAAGAAGAAAATCTTTATTATTTTCCCATGAGTCTGGACAGCCAGCTAGACATGGGCCAGGGGACAATATTACGCGATTCGCATGTGTACTGAGACATGAAAGACATTCGATAAGGATAATTTGGTTGCAGGATGGGTCATACATATGACCTTGTATTTACTTCAGTTCTACATATCGATTAATTTGACAAAACGTCTTTATTTTAAAGGCAACAATTTTATAACAGGGAATCACCGACCTTTAGCCCCCAGAATTCCGGCGGGGTTTGGGTTTTTCTCCACCAAATTGATCCGGAAGTCCACTGGTATGTCCTTAGAAGAGGGAGGCTTGTACTCCTAGGAACAGAAAAAAACACGAGTGAGCGAGTGAGTACGGTAAGTAAGTGAGTGAATTAGTAAGTGCGCCAGCATGTGGATTCGTGAATGCGTAAGTAAGTGCGTGTAGATGAGTGAGTGAGTAAGTGAGTGAATTAGTGAGAGCGCGAGCATGTGGATTAGTGAATGAGCGTGTCATTTAGGAGAGAGTGAATTAGTGAGTGAATGAATGAGTGTGAGTAAGTGAATTATTGTTATTGAGGGACCAAGTGAGTTAGTGAGTGTGAGTATGTGAGTTATAGAGTAAGCGAGTTAGCGAGTGAGATGACGAGTGTGAGTTAGAAAGTGAGAGAGTGGGTGAGAGAGTGAGTGTGTGAATCAGCGAGTGCAAGAGTGTGTAGATGAATGGATGAGCGTGTCATCGAGTGGGTAAGTGACTGAAAGTCAGTGGGAGAGGGATGAAGTGAGTGAGTGTGAGAAAGTAAGTGACCCATGATTCATTGCGTTTGCACGATAGAAATTATCAAAATAAAATGAATATCAAATGTTTCGACAAATATTTATCGTGGCAACGTGTCTATGTGTCAAGAATAGTAAGAGTTATATACATGTATTTACAGATAAGTAATCTAAAACAAGTGTTTTATTGTGCCCTTAATTAAAACCATCCAGAGATTTCAACGTTACATGAATGCCAAGATAGACGTTTATAACAGATATACAACGGGCAGTGCGTCAGGTACTTAACCGACTGTTAACAAAGCGTTTATTTGTTTATCTGTTTATGTAATCTCCAATACTCGGAAACCAACACTTTAATTTCAATAATGTATGGAATGTTTGCACAGCGCTGTAATAAAGACTAACTTTCCGAGTAGATATTTTATTTTATTAGACCTCTTCTTAGAATATATTTCAAAATAAATTATTCAATACACGTGTAAACAAAGTCCTATGTTATGTATGCATATACAAGTTATAGTTAAACAAAACTTAAAGGGACATTTTCGCACATTTTGTACATTTCAAAGTTCATGTTCATGCTTAAAATCGAACGTGCAAATGCGCCTCAGTGATTACTTTTAACACTCAAAACGAAGAAAGTGCATAAAATAACAGCACCAAGAACACGTTTAGTGTGTCTATTCATTTCTCATAACAAATACATGATAAATGTATGCATTCCGCACAGGCTGATCCGGGACGGCACTTTCCGCATGCAGCGGATTTATGTTTAAAAGAGACTTCCTGCCCCTTTCGATACGGGATGTCACGTGTTCCGATCCGTCCATTAATACTACCAGTGCTTCATGTCCAGTGAACATTCTAGTGGATACTTGGTCGGTTAAGCCACAGTCACAGCAACGCCGGACCATCCAGGATTACCGAGGATAATCCCGGATCAAGAGGGGCCTTGATCCGGGGTGATCCTGGATGAAATTACGTATTAATAGCGTCGTCGGTCCCCTCGACGATCGATTCACCCGGCCTGTCCAGGACCATGCAGGACACAACACGGTAACACTACGGATCGACACGGTATCAACACGGTGTTTATCCGTATAGCCACCGTCTTTATCCGTGATGTTCCTGGACAATCCATGCTCATCCGTGTGGAAACCGTGCTGGTTCCATGGTGGACCGTGAGCATCCGTGATCAAACCTAGTAGCTCCGGCATGAAACGTGCTGTGTCCTTGAAGGTCCGTAATGGCACCGTCTTGTGTCCCGGGTGATCCTGGGCTCAAAACGTGTTGGACATAACGTGCTGGTTTGCCCCGGACAAGCACTGTAACATTAAGGACCTGTACGGTACCAACACGGCTGCTACACAGACCAACACGGCTGCTACATGGACCAACACGGTTTGATCGACCTTCCCGGACCACCCCGGTAGTTTTAAGCATGTCTAAAACTTCCGGTACAGTGCCCGGACCAAGCAGGACCACGCCGGACCATCAAGGACCCAATACGGTAAACCAAGGACCCAACACGGATCAACACGGATAAGACCCCGGATCCAGTCCGCCACAGTCCGGGACGTTGGTGTGACTGTGGCTTTACGCACTGGTCTCACATCAGGTCGCAGGTTTGACACCCCTCCCCGCTTTAATGTTACATTCTCACCTACTTTCAGAATACCCGAAGTACAGAGTAAAGGTGCACTTTAAAACCCAGGTGCTTCTGTATCTTGCACTTTCCCCCGTAACCTAACTAACAAGTCTTCTGTGTAACACGTCTTCTGTGTGCGATGGCCATAAGAAAGAGAAACCCGGCGCACTCGATAAAAAATTCAACACCTACACGTTTAAAGATGCATCTACTACTCACCCACGTGCTGTTCGTCACCAGAGCCCCAGTATCCGGGTCATAGCGACACTGCTCAGTCAGCCAGTACCCGAGGCCCATGACAAAGGCGCCCTCCACCTGCCCCACGTCTAGAGCAGGGTTCGCACTGAAAAAGGGTACATAATACTTATTAACATGTTGTTCACACGTTCAAAGCAAGGACTGTTTGGTTTTTGTTTGTTAGAGGGGACATAGTTATGCCAGTAACTGACAACTGCCCTATTTGAACCAGAGGTAGGGGGAGAATGGCCGTAGAAATTATTTCATGACATTTATGTGGCCGTGCTGGGGCTCGAACACACGAAACACCTAATAGTGAGTCCATCGCTCTACCAACATTTCTAGCTGGGCCCGGCTAAAAGCAAGGACACCGTTCCAACTCCCATAAAAGCGTTCTCAATTTCCAATACCGAGCAAACAAACGCGTGTTTCAAATTACCGACGGAAGAAACCCTAACTATCTGCATTGTTACTCCTAAAACGCCTTGAACAAAGTGTCTTTACCCCTGAATTCTTCAATCTACAACGCCACATCATGAATACCTATGGATGTTGCATTTCACATAACAAAAAGCACAATATGGCACAGTTGTCTATTTTAACCTTTGACCGCAGTCGAACAGGACGTCGACCCTGGTCAGCTGGTGTTCCCCGGTGAGCACGTCAAAATCTACTTCCGCCACGGTGACTCCGTACGTGTAATACTGGAACGGTGTCGACTGATCCGGGTTTCGCCTGAAATTGAAACCAGGAAACGTTTAAGTTTTAAAATGGGCATTAAGCCCAATGAAAATGGCCTTCGATGTGTGTCTTATGTTATTTTCAACGCAGACGATATTGACGTTATTATTAAAGCATACACCTTGTATACAGTGCTGCAAAATACTGTAAAGTGTTTTGAATGAGTTCTTCTCAATTTATAACTTTAACTTTGCATCGTTTTTATTTAGTGTCCAATAATTGAACAATACAAAATTGCCGTGTTTATTCTGATGAAGCCCATACGATGAAAAACAGAAAAAAAATTCTGTATTTGATAAACACACATGCACCCGGTTGGTGCTGGATAGCCCATTTCTTAGTCAAAATTGGGTCAAGGTCAAAGTGAGGTTGGGTGATATGGGTGGATTGGGGATAGTCAAAAGCAACAACTGTGTAAGTATCTAAGTGTTATAGCAAGCAGTGTTTGTGTTAGACGAAACGGTAAAATCTATTTAAACAAGAAACAGCCCATTTGAATTAGGTCAAGGTCAATGTCAACATAAGGCTGGGTGATATGGGTGGATTGGAAAAGGTCATAAGCAACAACTGTGTAAATATCCAAGTGTTGTTGCAAGCGGTGTTGGCGCTCGACAAAACGGTAAAATCTAGTTAACCAAGAAACAGCCCATTTGAATTATAAGTGCAAATTAGGTCAAGGTCAAGGTCAAAGTGAGGTTGGGTGATATGGGTGGATTCGAAATGGTCATAAGGAACAACTGTGAAAGTATCAAAGTGTTGTAGTAAGCGGTGTTGGTGCTAGACGAAACGGTAAAATCTACTTAACCTTGTCACGGACGGAAGGACGGACGGACAGGACAATCACTATATGCCTCCCGCATCAAGATGCCGGGGGCCTAAGAAGAAATAATAAGGTGTCTATTCAGGTTTTTTTTAAATCGCTAGTCGCTATTCACGTAGATCCGTTGACAACCAAGCTTGGCAATTGGAGGCGTGGGGATTCCCAGGATCGCACGTTTGAGACCCCCGTTAAAAGGTGCGAAACCTAAACCGACTATGGTTCACGTGAGACGGAAACTGCAGACGGCTGCGTACTAGGTGCTTCACAACAGCCAGAAACATACCCGGGCCGATTTTGTTGTTGTTTTTAAACCGAATGAAAGCTAAATCAGTAGTTTCCGGTCGGTTCGACAACCACAATTATGCAAAAGAAGAAATTTAATGTTCTTTTAAGTAAAACAGAATGAACCAGATGATAATTCACATTCATCCAATGTCTTACTACAACGATTTTTCACTGAAAAAGATAATAATTGCGATCTGTTTCATTACTTTGGCCTTCCAAATAAGACTCGTAACTAAAATCAACAATACAAAGAATCGAATCTTGGTATAACAGGCAGATCAAATATGGTTAACTTTTATTGGATAGTCTATTAATAAATTTGGAGTTAAATTACACTGCCTGGTTAGATTTCGTTTAAGATTAATTGTTAACATGACGCGCGTGTTTTAATATACCGCGAAAACATTTCAGTAAAAGAATTATGAAACTAACAAGATTGCGTTTATTCAAATATTCGCAAGTATAAACAAATTTAACAAAAACACGTAATTGGTTATTTGTGGTATTTACTACGTCTCAGTTGATATAAAGTATGGTATGAACAAACAGCGGCGTATGAAAATGATACCAGTGAAATACCGTTTGCGTTGCCAAGCTACGCAATAAACAAACATTACACCAAAGCTGTATAGGTTCTACAAAAATATATTGATAAGGCCAAATAAAAAAAATGTTCGTTTCCGCTTGCGTCTCAAAGAAAAATCTAGGGAGGCGGGGGGTGGGGAGGTAAAAATAACTTTTTTTCCTTCAACTTTTTGCTCTTTGCGGCATATTCACCACACAGGTTAGGTATATTGGAGTGATGTAAAATGTTTAAACGCCTCCCATCAAAGAAACTGTACCTTACGGTATGTCATCATACCAAGAGCGCCTGTGTCACGGAGACTTAACTGAAATGCTTGCTTATTACCGAAAAGCCGCATATTAGCGAAAACTGCTCTTTTTACTACGGCGGCATAGAGGGGACATGAGAAATATTTTATTTAACACGTGCGCACGTGATGCTTTTACGTGCGCACGTGTAAGCTTCCACGTGCGCACGTGTTAATCATCACGTGCGCACGTGTTAATCATCACTAACACGTGCGCACGTGATGATTAACACATGCGCACGTGATGGTTAACACGTGCGCACGTGACTGTTAGCACGTGTGCACGTGATGATTAACACGTGCGCACGTGGAAGCTTACACGTGCGCACGTAAAAGCATCACGTGCGCACGTGTTAAATAAAATATGTCTCATGTCCCCTCTATGCCGCCGTATTTTACCGAGTCAGAAAAAAAGTTAATGATCGATAGGCAAAGAAAAAACTCTTAGGGTCGGCGGAAATAATTGGGAGGGGTGTCGGGTAAGCGGACACCAACAGCTTTTTATGCCTAAGCTTATAAGCACGTTTAACGACTTTGGACATTTGAGCTTTATGACATTTTTTGATATTATATCGCCAATAAAAAAACATTCTTTCTAGTAAATAAAAGCTAATTAGCAATTACCATCAAACAAGTAAGACTGTGAACGTCATTCACAACATATCAAGCAATATGACGTCCTTGATGTGAAATAATTAAAAGGAATGCACTGATGATGTGCTATTTGTTAATTGGAGATTGGGTCCTACACGGTTCGAGTCAACGTATGCATGTACAGTGTCTATTGCCTTGATTAACAGCATTGAATAAGCCAACCATTCGGAGTTGCAGAACGGCTTGCTTATTTATCAGTTTTATAATAGGGTGATTGTAAGTATTGCAATGAACTGGTGTATAATATTACGAACAGTGCAGCTACGTTGGATTTGTGAGAACTTTGATCCCACACAGATATGAATAATGAATGTAGTATTGCTGTATACATGTATTATACAACAATACACCTTAAGTATATAACTGTTATTTAAATATTTTAATAAACAGCGATGCATTACGTGAATGTAAGAATCTAAATCAATGCAGCTTTGTTTGCTACATCTGTGCATTAAACGTAACCATGCAAAAATAGTCTACATACCACGGACTGCGTACACAATAAAAGAACACTTGAAACCTGGCTATACAATCGTAAATAAATCAAGGTTCTTTCAATGATAATTTGTGGCAACTCCCGTGCTCTACATTTGTATCTGCTCTTTATCAGTTTAAGCGTTGTCCTAACGAACTACCACGGTGCATTTTTAATCCATCTATCAATATTTTCCCCCGGGGAGTGAGCGGCTGGCTGACCCAGGGGATGTAACTAATCTGTTTTTTTTTTGGCGGGGGGGGGGTCTAATTCTCCACCATAGAGTCAAGCATTGTTGTCTAAATCACCTCAGTGGGAGATGGTATAGCGGTATTTGCCCGGGGGACAATATTACCGGGATCTAAAATCCGACCAAAGTTTATTCCCCCCCAGACCCGGAAGCATTCGGCTTGTCAAATGCCCGCCTGTCGGGAATCGCTTTCTTCTCAAGTCCCGTATATGCCCGCCGCTCCCCCTGGCAAAATTAAGATGCTGATACCGTTCATGTCTTGAAAGTTGAGATCGTTGTATTGTTGACTGTTGATGTTATATAATATGATAATATCATTGAGAACAATCGCAAGGAGAGATTGATGTTAAAAAAAAAAACAAGGTAATTTCAGAAGGGACATTTAGACTGATTGAAGTTATTTGACAATGTTGAGGTGATTAGGTTTGGATGATGCATTCTTACAACATTGCCAAACTTTGGTTATTTGGACATGTTACGAATGTTATTTAACAACGTCGCCAAACTTAGGTCATTTGGACATGTTACCAATGTTTTTAACAACGTCGGCAAATTTGAGTCATTTGGACATGTTACCAATGTTATTTAACAACGTCGGCAAATTTGAGTCATTTGGACATGTTACCAATGTTATTTAACAACGTCGCCAAACTTTGTAATTTGGACATGTTACCAATGTTATTTAACAACGTCGCTAAACTTTGGTCATTTGGACATGTTACCAATGTTATTTAATAACGTCGCCAAACTTTGGTCATTTGGACATGTTACCAATGTTATTTAATAGCGTCGCAAAACTTTGTCGTTTGGACATGTTACCAATGTTATTTAATAACGTCGCCAAACTTTGGTCATATGGACATGTTACCAATGTTACTTAACAACTTCGCCAATCTATGGTCATTTGGAAATGTTATCAATGTTATTTAATAACTTCGCCAAACTTTGGTCATTTAGACATGTTACCAGTATTATCAAAGTAGGTTGCCAAACTTTGGGCATTTGGACATGTTGATGTTATTTAAAAATGTTTGCTTTAGTTCGGTCATTTTTGGACTGACTGTTGCTAGTTTTTTATTTTTTTTATAAGGTTCGGTAATTTTGGACTGGCTGATGATATTAAATAACAGAACGGTCATTTGGACAGTTGATGATAATGAACAATGCTGAATACAGT
This sequence comes from Congeria kusceri, assembly GCA_027627225.1. NCBI lineage: Eukaryota > Metazoa > Mollusca > Bivalvia > Myida > Dreissenidae > Congeria > Congeria kusceri. The sequence goes on along the minus strand of CM051027.1, from coordinate 33,205,691 downwards.
ACTTCATTTGAACTCGTTCACTGCTGAGATCACCTGTTTCAGAATTCTCTCCAAAAGTTCAGGGGTGTTGGTGCTCAACACATCATGAAGTCATACGTTTTAAATTCCACCCGCCCACCAGCGTGTCAAGCGTGTACATTCGGTTGGTCAAAATCTATATATTAGTTAAAAAGTTCTACATGACGAAGCAGATTAAAAGTCATAATGACGTAGCATGCTCGTTTAACCTTCACTTTCATATGTAATCATATATTATGTGTTCGATAAACCATGGTATGCGATACAGAGGCGTTGTAAGTTATCACATTTAAATTCATTGAAGACACGACTGATTAAGTGAACGGAAAGCCTTAAGCCAGATGTTCGAGGACATTTGAATTATTTGTTGATAGCATGCACAAGCCGAAAAGATACCGCGCAAACATGTCAAAGCCTAGCTGGGTCAAGTCCAAGAACTATTAAATATAACGCTGTATATGAACAAATACAGAACCTAAGCAATCGCTAACATTCACTAAAAGGTCTAGGAAAATTTGAGGCGAGTCGTGGAAAAACCGGGCTATGCACGTGCGTTAAGTGTCGTCCCGGATTAGCCTGCGCAATACACATAGGCTAATCCAGGACGAAGCTTTCAGCTTTTGTGGTAGTTTCTGTTTTAAGGAAGTCTCTTCTAAACACAAATCAACTGTAGGCAGAACGTTGCTACACAATCTAATCCAGGACGACAATTTACACACGTGCATTAAGCACGGTTTTCCCATGACTACCTTTTAATCATTTTTTCCGTGGGGTGCGGCAGGGATTACGCACGTACCAGTATCTGGCGGTTAAATCCACGCCATCCTCGTAGCATTTCTCGATAATTTTCAGCCACGTTGGGTCCTGTATCTTTGCTTTCACGGGGGCCAGGCGCTCGTTCAGTACTTTGCAGCATTCTATCACGCCCTGTCGAAAAATGACGATATTAAGAAAACATGTGTATCACTAACACAGTAGTAAATGTACAGGTTAATTTACATGAATCCGGATGTCCTAGGGTGATTTTTAATCAGGTATGTTAGAACCCCGACGGCGGTTTTTTTAATGCTTTTCTTCATCAAATATTGGGGTTGGTTAGTTCTGATGCTTAAGTTTTTGCAGATCTAAGATATTTCAAAACATTTTTTTGTCAAAATTATGGAATTCCGTGAACAAGTCCTTTAAATCAACGATTGTTCGAATCAAACTTTGTCCAACACTAAGATAGGTCATCACGAGTTTGATAAAGCAATACTCTCATTCAAACGGCTTATCAAATATTTTAAGTCGATATTTTTTGCTCTTTCAATGTTAAACAAATCTACGTACTACTAAGGACACATATGTACGTTAGCCATATACTCACAGCGCAGACATTTTCTGACGTTATGCTACCACCTGTGGTTATGCTGTTAGCCGTAGCGTTGGAATTCGTGGCCTTGACCTTGATCATCTCCATGGGGATTCCAAGTTCGAACGCGCACACCTGCGCCGCCTGCAGATCAAACAAGAAACAGTACTGATGTCTGAAAAAGTGTTCAGTGTTATCGGTCACACTACCGTGTGACCCCAAAACGCAAAACAAACATTTACTACAAAAATATCTAGCTAATAAAATGAACAATTTCTGACTTGAAATAGACATTCGTTTACCCAAATAAGCGATCGGAGATGTATATATAGGAGAACAATGAGTGCATGTGATAAATGCACTGAATGATTCTTAATTAGATTCAGACAAAAAGACGGACATACGTGGTTACAATGTTAATAGTTAACTTTGTGTGCATACACATATTCACATATGAGGCGTGTCGTGGGAACGCGGGCTTAATGCATGTGCGTAATGTGTCGCCCCGGATCAGCCTGTGCAGTCCGCACAAGCTAACCCAGGACGGCACTTTCAGCCTCCAGTGCATTTATGTTTAGAAATGACTACCTCGAAACAGAAAATACGATAAATGCGGAACGTATCGTCCCGGATAAGCCTGTGCGGACTGCACAGGCTAATCCGGGGCGACGCTTTACGCACATACATTAATCCGGGTTTTCCCACGACACGCCTCATATTTTGGTTTCCGTAGCAAAAACTGTGTGTGCATGTAATGGAGCTATGCCATAATTACATTTATTTTCAACAGATCCGTTTTCCTAGACCCTATGCATATATGCACAAAGGGATGGGAGAAGAAAAAAGTCCACCATAAACAGTATGTCAAAATGATGGTCAATTTCATTTATTTTTCTTTTCTTTTTTTTTTACTGCTTAGATGATTAATATTAAAGTTAAAATTAGACTATCGCCCTCTTTTTCCACGAATACTGAGAAGTGCAGGCTAACTAGCAGTGGATAAGAAAATTCAATTTGATAAGCTGCCAACACTGAAATTACCCTGTGTAACAGCATGACTTGGATATGTTATTCACAAAAAGTTGCTTTACACTAGTAACTGTCACACGATTAAGCGATTCGAATAAGTGCAAAAGATAATCTGGCCCCGTGGTTAGGAATGTCCTCAATCTCAAACTTAGTCTAAATTTAAAATGTTGGCCAATCAAATTCAAGGCTGATGTGTACAAACCTGTTTTATTGGTCAGTATTTTTAGTCAAGACAAAGTTTGAATTTGAGAACTTTTGCAGTCATGGCGCCAGGCCCTAGGACTACGAACATTCTTAAGCTTACTCTTAAGCTTAATCTTAAATATTAAACCAATGGAAATCATAGCTCATGTGTTACCAGCATTTTCATTGGTCCATTTTTTTAAGTTGAGACTAAGTTAAAGATTGGGAACTTTCATAGACATATGGCCTGGATATTTTGTCCTATGACAAGGACTGCGACAATTTCTCAATATATTATATCGTTCTGCAATGTTTGTCTCTCCATATTGTATTGCAAAACAATACTTGTCATGCCAATATATTGACACCTTATCCACATTATAATAATTTATAATTTCTAAATAACAAAAAAATCAACTTTTTATATGACGTCAATATAATTCTTACATAAAGATATGGTAACATGGCCATAGGTTAAAGGTAATAAACCCATAAAATAAAAATGTAACTGTGTTCATATATGTATCTACTAATCTTTACAATGATAGTGTTCAACCTGATGTTTTTCAATATAATTGCAATATATTCCATCATGATGATATTGCAATATGTTGATGATCAAGGTTCTGCCGTTTCCCAACATATTGCAAAATGATTTTCATATTTTCGCAACCCTATTACTTAGGACGGAATCGCTGACGGATGAAAGCGTCTTGTTAACTTCCAACAACGATAGTATTCAACCTTATGTCTTCAATATACTTCAATACTTTGCATCATGGTTCTGCCATTGTCCAACATACTGCAATATAGTTTTCATATTGACCCTATTACTTAGGACGGAATCGTTGGCGGACGAAAGCGGCTGGTTAACTTCCAACAACGATAGTGTTCAACCTTATGTCTTCAATATACTTCAATACATTGCGACATGGTTCTGTCATTGTCCAACATATTGCAATATAGTGTCCATATTGACCCTATTACTAAGGACGGAATCGCTGACGGACGAAAGCGTCTGGTTAACTTCCAACAACGATAGTATTCAACCTGATGTCTTTCAATATATTAAAATACATTGCATTATGGTTCTGCCGTTGTCCAACATACTGCAATATAGTTTTCATATTGACCCTATTACTAAGGACGGAATTGCTGACAGACGAAAGCGTCTGGTTAACGTCCTAATGTGAGTTTTTGCTACATTTAAACATGTTTCAATTATTAAGCTACTGAATATAAAATTGAATATTAAATCTCATAGAAACCATATTCATACATATCGACCGTTCGATGTTACAAACAAGAAAGATAAAATATCATGTATGCAGCTGGCAAAACTTTCATCCACCCAAAACACAGATAATTATGTTACTATCAAGTATAATTAATACTAGTTTGAAATAAAATCAAGGAATATACACCAGAAAGATTTCTTTATAACACGATGACGGGTGGACCGTAAACCACATATATCATTACCATGTCAATCCTTTATAATTCTCTAGTTTCAAGTAATCGCCACAAACCCAGACAAGACAGCTTTATTGCCACACAGCTATCTGAGATATGTGTTTGACACTTAAATGAAAAGTGTGCATACTATTCTAGAAATAACATTTTCTCATTTAGGACAAACGAGTCTAACTAAAGTGCATTTCTTCCCTAAGAAGTATCTGATGACGATCATTATATATTCTTGAACCTCAGATTTCAACAACTATTTTGCCTCAGCCAGACAGCGTGTCTGTCGCATTTTGGCTTTATATTCCAAACATGAAATACGTAGCAATGTAAAAGCTGGAAACGTTATATTTTCTCATCACCGTACGGCGATATAGCAACAGCGTAGCAAAGCTATTCACACATTAAATATAGATTATCCTTCAGACTTAATAATATGTCATAAGATCTAGTATATAATGATAAAAATCAGAGAAACTACTTCAAATGTTTCATTTTAAATTCTAAGTTATGTAATAAGCCATTTGTATCTGCTATTTGTTTTTCTATACGCAATAATATATCATAGCATAATAAAAACTAACTATAGTTTAAACTATTGAGTATATACAATCAAATTTATATAAAGTTATAATTTAGATAATTATAGTAACAATAATGTATAATAGGTATATATATGTACAACGTCAAACTCCTCACAGGGTCTCCATTGCTACGCTGCAATATGCTATTAATAGTGCGTAACAGGGGAGATCACTGTGAAGTTTGGTTAAACTCGAACAAACATTTTTAAAAGTAGGTTTTCTTTTTATTAACCTTTGTTTAGTAATAGTCTGTATACAATTTATGGTGTTCACTTTACAAACGTTATTTTTATCTGTTTTTTTTATATGCAATAATAATATTATCTATGCATTTCGTAATTTTACTTTGACAGGAAATACCCCATGAAATGAACGCATGAGAGGTTTGAATGCCAATTTTCTACTTTCAAGAGCTCGATTGATCCCTAAAAGATCATCTGAACGTGGTCAATACGCAGGCTTCAAGTTTTCACGAAGCGTAGGGTCGTAAGGATTGATAATACTGATGATTAATAATGCAATAGAAGTACACATACTATCAAATACACACGCTTGTGAACTCTCACCTTTGTGTTGTAGCCCTGTCCTAGCTAGCCGTACTACCACATGCACACACTTGTGTACCCTCCCCTTTGTGTTGCAGCCATGTCCTAGATAGCCGTACTACCACATGCACACACTTGTGTACTCTCACCTTTGTGTTGCAGCCCTGTCCTAGCTAGCCGTACTACCACATACACACACTTGTGCACTCTCGCCTTTGTATTGCAGCCCTGTCCTAGCTAGCCGTACTACCACATACACACACTTGTGTACTCTCGCCTTTCTTTGCAGCCCTGTCCTAGCTTGCCGTACTACCACATACACACACTTGTGTACTATCACATTTGTGTTGCAGCCCTGTCCTAGCTAGCCGTACTACCGCATACACACACTTGTGTACTATCAACTTTGTGTTGCATCCCTGTCCTAGCTAGCCATACTACCACATACACACACTTGTGTACTCTCCCTTTGTTCTGCTGCGCTGTCCTAGCTAGCCGTACTACCACATATACACACTTGTAAACTATCGCCTTTGTGTTGCAGCCCTGTCCTAGATAGCTGTACTACAAATGCACACACTTGTGTACTCTCACCTTTGTGTTGCAGCCCTGTCCTACCTACCCAGACTACCACATACACACACTTGTGTACTCTCACCTTTGTATTGCAGCCCTGTCCAAGCTCGATCCCGCCGTGAGTGATGGCCACCGTGCCGTCGGGCCAGTAAATAGCGACCTGGCTGCCGTAGCGAGCCCCGCGCCAGTCAATACCGAACTTCAACGGTACCACTGAAAGCCCCTTCTTTTTCCATCGGTTCGCCTGTAAGGTATATAGGGAATGATGCAGTGGGATACTGAATGTCCATCAGACTACTCTCATAGATCTTGGAAAAGGTCTTAATCAAATGATATATAAATACTTCTTTTCATTTCAGCATTTCCCGCGAACATAAGAACAACACATGTTTCCTGTACCATGGACATTGTGTTGATATACGGTAAGTATATGACATTATTTATATTAAAGTAGCGCCAGCCGCATCGCTGATTATTATGTTCTAATAAATTACATAACATCATTGTTTTTGAAGGTACACACATAGTATTTGACACGTTTTATAAGATGCATTACATAAATAGATGTTAATTTTACGCTATTACGAGACAACGGTCAAATATTGACGTACTAGTACCCTAGTACCATTAATACTAAAAACACTGGCCTATTTTTCTCAGTGGGTCACTACTTATTCATAAATACAGAATAGAGGTAGAGCAAGATGTGTGGGCGAAAATTGCATTGTAACCGTTGGACCGCGTTTTTTTAACAGAGTTCAAACTAAGGTGGCACATATTGGATTAAACCACAAAAGTTACGCTTGCCGGGCTTGCCAATTTCTAAAAATATCGAATTGAAACAGATCATCTTTGATTTTAATGTTCATGTATATACATGTATAACATTCGGGATAAACCAATATTCATCAACCATGTTTAAACGCACTCCATTATAACTACTTACTAAATAGAAAAAATGTTTAAAAATAATGCTTAATACTATTTAGATCCAACTGTCCTGTCTGATATTGAGATCAATGATTGACGGTTAAGTGTGGTGATTTAAATGTACATTTACACAAGGGAATGATACTTTTTACAAAATGAACATGAGACTATACTACGTGACCATTATATTTAATAAAATATAAACTTTTTATAACAAAACATATTCACAAAGTTACAACAATATACAAAGTCAATTTATCTTAGTTCGGATTGACTCGTCATAAAGGAACCACGTGTATAGCACGTGTACCTGATTGAAAGCGTCAGCGGCGGCCCGTCTGATCGTGTAGTCTACGTCAGACAGAAGGCTCGCAATCTGGGTCTGCAGCATGCAGTTCGTGAGCGGCATTTTGGTTAAAGGATCCACCTATATATCACACATATTTTGTATCCATTAAAACTTCCTTCAAGCAATTTGTTTAGTATATCCAATAGTGAATTGGCGCACGGCGTTATCAACGACCTATGACTCTCAAAGAATTTGTAATGTTTGGCCATTTTGTACCGTTGAATAACTTCTAAAAGGAAAACCAAAACGTAAATGACGTATGCTTTAACATACAAAATTTATGTTACTTTAACGTAGATAAGATCCACACATCACAGACAAAAGTTCAGGTCACCCCTATATAGTACAGTAGTATAGTTAAGCATTTATAGTATATAACAAAGGAAAATTAATCGCAGAACAATGCGTCTGTCTGCTACACGCAGTGGAGGGTCAAAGTCTCACCGCGCCCTCGGAGAACGTGTTCAGGATGCGGACGTCCGTGGGGTCCTTGTTGACCGTCTTCGCCACGTGCTCCATCACGGACTCCATGATGAAGATCGCCGGAAGTGAGCCTGGGAAACAGATTTGTCTAGCTGTTGTGAACGTCGAATAAATGCTATACAATAGCTGCCTATGCTAGACAATTAATTTGGTTCGTAAGAACCGATTTAAATAACGAATACAAAATATAACAAGAGCTGTCGGAGGACAGCGAGCTCGACTTTTCATGTGTTGTCAGAGTTACTGGCATTTTTTTCTAAAACAAGAAATATGGAAATTCCTCGAAAACCTAATTTTTCTAACAAAATGCATTAAAGTCAGCACACCCACCATATATGCAATTCCAAGCGAGGTCTCGATATAAGGTATCTATGTATTAAGTTTCATTAAAGTATCTCAATGCATTCTCAAGTTATTGATCGGAAACCGTTTTACTATTTTTTAAAACAGTGGCCTTGACCTTGACCCCACCGTTTTACTATTTTTTAAAACAGTGGCCTTGACCTTGACCCCACCCACCCCATACGCAATCCCAAGCAAGGTCTTGATATACGGTATCTATGTATAAAGTTTCATTAAAATATATCAACGCATCCTGAAGTTATTGAGCAGAAACCGTTTTTTCTATTTTAGTAGCAGTGACCTTGACCGTGACCCTATCTGCAAACCCAAGATCGGTCTTGAAATAAGGTATGTATGTATTAAGTTTCATTAAAATATCTCAATGCATATTCAAGTTATTGAGTGGAAACCGTTTTTCTATTTTTAGTAAGTGACCCTGATCCCACCCACCCCATATGTAATCCCAAGCGAGGTCTCGATATAAGGTTTCTATGTATTAAGTTTCATTACAATATCTCAATGCGTTCTCAAGTTATTGAGCGGAAACCATTTTTTTTATTTATAGTAACAGTGACCTTGACCGTGACCCCACCCACCCCATATGCAATACCAAGTGAGGTCTTGATTTAAGGTATCTATGTATTAAGTTTTATTAAAATACCTCAATTTGTTCTCAAGTAATTGAGCGGAAACCGTTTTTCTATTATAAGTAACAGTGACTTGACCCCACCCCATATGCAATCCCTAGCGAGGTCTCACTATGGGGTATCTATGTTTGCAGTTTCATTACAATAGCTTAATCCGTTCTCGAGTTAGAGAGCGGAAACGATAAGTTGAGATACTAGCTTACCGAAAAACTTTAACCTGTCCATATAGCTTATATGTAAAATTTCTAAGTGTAAAAAGGCCCATAATTTTGACAAATTTCAAGAGTTATCAAAATTGGCCCATGAGTTCATTCTAATACAGGGAATAAGTGATCTAAGTTTGAATGAAATCCCTTAAGCCATCCTTGAGGAACCAGCTTACAGAAGAACTTCAACCTGTCCATATAGCTTATGTAAATTTCTAAGTGTAAAAAGGCCCATAATTTTGACAAATTTCAAACTAGAGTTACCAAACGTGGCCTATATGTTCATTTTAATGTGGGGAATACATATTTTAAGTTTGAATGAAATCCCTAAAGCCATTCCTGAGAAACTAGCTTACCGAAAAACTTTAACCTAGCTCGGACGCCAACGCCGGGGCGAGTAGTACAGCTTGCCTTTTCTTCAAAAAGTCGAGCTAAAAAACTATGGCCCGACAACATTTTGCATATAACTGCATGAGGGGTTTTAATTCTATTGTTTTCAATATTACATCGGTAACTGTTAAACGTATTATATCTTTTAAAAATCAGGTATATTGCGTCAAAATCAACTAATTAAATAACTACACAAGAATGGGCGGAAATTGTGATTCGGCCTTAGTTGCGAGTGCATTTGTGCAGTAATTTAGTAATTTATGATTGTATAGTTTTTTACGATGCGTTTATTCCCGTGTTTTAGACATTGCGTAGGCCACATGAGTGATCCTTAAAAGTGTGCGCTGCAAATTGTGACCTACCAGGCGAGCGTGCGGCGGTGTTGGCGGCCTTGTTGGTCTTCACGGCCACGCACTTGATGTACCAGTTGTCGCACGCGTAGGCTGAAACGTGAACACAGTCGGCTACCTTGAATTACCACGCCACAGCGAGGTGCTAAAGAAAATCAGTTTTGCGGATGACGCAAAGCAAAAGAGAAAAAAATAGTATTAAAATTTTATTTATTCTGAAATCAACACTTAAATAAAAGTTTCGTTATTATATCATACAACATGCGTTTTAAATTACAGTCTTAACTGAATCATATTAGTTTACTTCTAACATATTTACTTGACTCTACCGTCTAATTTTCACTTCATTGTGGCGAAATACACACAGCACACAAATTACATGTTGAACTCATACATAAACGCCCCCATACAAACTACGAACAAAAATGATCCAACAGACAAACGCTGCGTGCGCTGCCTTACCGTTGTTCGCCCATGTCTGCATCGGTGGTAGGGAGTTGTCGTTGGGGTTTGAGCCGCAGTCCGCGTAGTACGTCATCTTGATGCCGTTCAGTAGTCCGTCCGCCGTCACGCCGACCTGGAGGTCGTACGTGTGATCAAACATGCGCATTGGGAGAGGTATACTGTGGTATTATTGTATAACTTTACACTCAGGGATTAAAGAGTACCCTAGCGATTGCATGGTCCATAGTTTTATAGATCCCTAGACGACTTATGGAAATCATATGCAGGTTAATTTCAATGAATTGGTTGAGTTATTGGACAACATGTGGACACAACTACCAATGTACCGTTTTTGATTTTGACATAATGATTGCTTAAACTGTTTCCAAGCATAGCTGAGGCTATTATCCATAAGTGTAGAGGTGTAAACATCCACTTACAAATTCAAGTGTCATTCGAAACGATTTTGTTTATACTGAGAGTCAAACAATTCCAAGAAAGGTATTGTTCCAAGGGGGGTTACCTAGCGTTGAGCTTGTGAGTTTGCCATAGACAACCTAACGTTAGTGACAAAGGACACATCTCACCTCATATCTGGCAATGAACGGAAATCGCTTTCCTAGGATCTTCATGTTGTCCCCTAAAGTGAGCCTCAATTTCACTGGCCTGTAAAATATTTATTTAACAGTTATTACAAACTTGAATGGTGTTAGTTGAAATACTGATGTTCAACCTAAACAACGGGATAATCTCTTGCATTTAATGTGCAGTGTAAATACAACTGAGACTATACTCACTAAGACATTCGAGTATTTTGGGAAACTGTGTACAGTACTACTAGTTTTATTACTAGACGCACCTGTTGGTAAGATACGCGGAGAGCCCGCAAGCGGCTGCTATCCAGCAGTTCTGGGTTATCTTCGCACCGTACGCCCCGCCCAGTCTCTTCACCTCCACGTTGATACTGGCAAATGATGGAACATGGCTTATAGTTAGTTATACACCATGCTAGCTGCTGAGTCATATGACATTTTTATCAAACAAAATTTGAGATTTTCTAACAAAACCAGAAGTTAACACCATGAACGATAGTCTCGAGAAAAATATCAGTTCATTCTCGTTCTGGGAGACGTTATAGCAATAAACACACACTAAGTACAAACACGTGTCCTTTTATATGCTACTCCGAAACGTTAAGATTATTTGTTCACAATCATTTTTTGTGTGACGTAGTAACCAATACACTGCACCTCAAAATGAAGGTTTAGGGAAACCCCTATTGATATCTTATACTCTCATGTCCCGCCCGCTTTTGAACAGAAAGAAGGGGCTTAACCGTACCCCAGTATTAGAAGGGAATCAAGCATACCCCGTTAACGCTGAGATAAAACGCACCATGTATTGCAAGGGGCTCAACCTTATTACCTATTTTTGGACAGGCCCGTGACCTGGGATATGGAGGTCTGGCAGAAGTCGATCCACTGGGTGGTAGTGAACACGTCCATACCGTCTTCCTTGGGAACGCACAGGCTTGCCTAGCAACGAATACTTCCGGTATTAGCAAACAGCCAGTAAATCAATGCACAATGACGTCAATGCCATTATAAACGAGGATGCAATAAAAGCACATGGCATGCCTTAACAAGGAAATTAAACATATCCGTATTGAACGAATACAAGTACGGAATACAGGTATTTGGATGTCTTAAAGAATCATCAAGTATCATGAGTATTTTTGCAATGTGAAATAATTATATTTAAAGAATAACACTGGCATTAGCGAGTCAACATTATAGTCGAACATGAAAAGTACGATAAAAAGCAGAACTGTTTTCTTGTTCCCAAATTGTAACTAGCAACTGTACATTGATTGGTAAACTCTAAACAATTTTAAAAGAAAGCGAACCAAATGGGCCGCCATGCCTGTGTAACCGCACCTGAGTCTCCATGTGGAAGTGGTACTGGTCCCCCATCTGGATCTCACCAGTTATCTTCACCGCAGACTTGGATATCGCGTCTGGAATAAGCATAATATATTTATAATAAGGCATTAATTAAGGATAATGATGTGAGGAGACACACCGAAAATTAATAAATCTCATTAAACGAAAATTAATAAATCTCATTAAAGGATGTCTTCAGATCATAAGAGCAAAGTTTGAGAGAGAGCGAGCGATATATACTGTGATTGGGAAAATCATTAAATCCTGTAAATCATTTTTTCTGGCAATTTTAGGTTACACAGACAGGGAAATCATCGCAAACTTACATAATGATCGAATTAAGAACATGTTGATGACAACTTCTTGCCTGATAAACGTGGCCAAAGTTTGGCGTCAGAGTAAAACAAAAGAAATCACAATGACATAGTAAATGATTCATGAGACTCGAGTTCGGAGCAGTAAAAATAACCCTTATTTGCATGTGCTGCATAACGTAAAAAAAACACATCTGCAAATAGTCTGCTCGTTAGTAAATAAGTTCACTAGTTGCACGTACCATCCGGGTTGCCGACCGTGACGTCATCACATGGCGGAGGGAAGAACGACTGCTGCTGTATGGCGTCCGTCAGGGAAATGAGAGGCTTCGTGACCCCAGTGTATGTCACCTTGACCGCGTACACCGCCCCCAGGGCCGTACCGTAGTCCTCTGGGGGTGTAGATGTGATAAATAACTAGACTACCCCAAGCAAGTAGACTGGAAATGTGTGTACTATTTTTTTTATATACTTACATATGAGATTGATTGCACACTATTATGAACACGCTTAGGTGTATATGTTAAAGAACGCATTGTTTTTTTAAGTAGAATATTCATTTTATCGAATTGGAAATGCAAACGTTCAGTTTACAAAACATCAACCGCTATGCATGAAGAAAAAAAACACTTAAATAGGTTTGATCTAAATAGTGAAATAAACGAAATCAATAAGGCCATATACACAATAAACATCTAGTTCATTAGGCGAAATATATGCAACATGAAAATAAATATTAAAACAAGTTTGTTACTATAATATGACATATGCTCCCGAAAGCTCTTTCGACAAAAATTAAAACTGAATGATGGAGATTGGACTAAATAAAAAAAAACGTTACTGTACGGACTAACGGACGGTCGGAGAGACGGACGGACGGTTCAATTTTAATATGCCCATATTCGGGGGCATACAAATTGTATATAATTATACTCACCAGCCAGAACAATAGCGACTGGCTGCCCACAATACAGAACCGTACTGCTCGCTAACAGCTGAAAATGACCAGATACGGGTATACATACTATTTAAATCACAACATTCGGTAGAATGAGAACGTCATAATAAAACCATTTCAAGCCAAAAAAAGGACCACATTTGGGCTTAATAAAAATACCAAATGTGGTTAGAATCTTTAGTCCAAAAACCGTTTTATAAATGCGTTTATCTCTGATTTTAGCATTATACTCGCTGATTTTTCTATAGACAAAAAAATAAAATTATCGTTGTTTAACTACCCAATAAACAACGCAAAAAGTAGTCCCGACACTGAGTGGAGCATAGTTAAATGTAGTTCTCCTTACAGTTGCAAAAATATTCGTCATGTTAGAATCGAAATAATTTTCGCATTATCTTTGTTTATCGGCCAATAAACAACTCTGAGTCGTTCTGATGCGTGTATATTAAACCCCTCGAGCTAACGGCCTCGAGGTTTAATTCTTACGCATCAGAACTCAAACTCGTTGTTTATTGGCCGATAAACTATGACGATAAATCGAAAAAAACAACAACAAAACAATGAATCCGAGAAAGTATGCACATAGTATTAACGTGTTGCTTTTCTCACCTCCACCTCGCTGGAGTGCGGCTGATACCAATTGTTCGTACCCACGATGTCCTTCGCTGTGATCACCTTGACGACGCCGGGGATTTTCTGGAAACAATTATGCGATACAATTAGATCGCGGTAAAATGTAAGTGGACATATAGAATCCATCCCATCTACGAGCATACAATGTAAAACACTGTACTCTTAGCACGATTGTCTAAAGGCCCAAACCATATGTGATGGAACAGAGTTCCCTAATGTCCAACTTAAAATCTCGCAGTTGCCAATATGAATAACATTAAGAGGTTCCGTGATCGAACTCCTGGTTTGCGACAATGACGGACAACAAAGGCATGAGTAGTGCGACAGGTGCTTCAACATGTGCTGCCGATGGTTCGGAACGTCGCCTGGCCCAGTTGCCTGTTACATTGACATAACGAACATAACGATGTTGAGAACTTTGTACGGACGGCAAGAAACAGCAAAATGTTCAACCATAAAACGATGGCAAGGCAACAGAATGCTATATTAAACGTCTAAACGCGTTTGAAGCATAGTAAGGACGGCAAGTGAACGTAACGTATTAAGACCTTAAACCAGACGGCAAGTGATAGCAACATGCAGCGTCTGGTACACGAATACAAATGTAATGGAAAGTATTATTATTCTTTGCTTATACGGGATTAATGGGACTCTTCTGTTTAAAAATATTATAATAGAAATGTTTAGTTTTGCGAACTTGACTAATCTCAGTCAGCGTCTTTTGTTACATGTCACAGAAAAACATATGTTTGTTTGTTTGTTTGGATTTTTCGCCGTATTCAACAGTATTTCAGTCATATAACGGCGGTCAGTTAAATAATCACACTTTTCCTGTGTAAGCTGGTTTACTGAGTGCACATACTTATGCCAGAAACTGTTAACTGCCCTACTTGAATCAGAGGTAGGGGGAGAATGGCAGTAGAAATAAGTTCATGACCAATCCCCACACAAGTTATGTGGCCGGGCTGGGAATCGAACCCGCGATCCTCGGATTTGAAGTCCAGCGCTCTACCAACTGAGCTAGCCGGCCCGGCAAAGATAGAAATCATTCGCTTCCTTCATAGATATATTACAGCGCCCTTCAATGCTTTGCATCAATGTTTTTTTTTTCTTTTAGAATATTTATTTGAACATATGTAAGGTGTAACAGGGCTGGAAGTAACTGATGCTTTCTAGTTTAACCAATAAAATAGAACGCCTGTTCTGATGCAATTACCGTAGCTACATATACACACAAAGTTGTAATTTGACAAACACGCACCAAAGCGGCGGAGGCGTCAATGGACTGGATGGTGCCGTTGCCGACGGTGCTCAGCACGAAGGCGGCCTCCAGCTGGCCCGGGTACGCCGGTAGGTCGTCCGTGTACAGCGCCTCACCCGTCGCCTGCGGAGGTAAGGCAACTTGGTAACACCTTTCACGCAAAGAAGCATATTCCATGGTGGATACTACGCCTTACATATTGCATTAAAAGCCAGCGTGTAATGTGTGTGCAATACCGATAGAGTAACCGAACAATGATAGTTGTTTTCCATTTTCTCAACAGTCAAGTTCAGATAGAATGAATTAGTGATGAAATAATATACCGTACATACGCATTTCTTTTTTTGAAAAAAAAAACAACAACAGTGCAGTAAGAAAATAGTTACTGGTTTTTAGTCAGACATTTGGGGTCAGGCAAACCTGTGCGTTAGCTTCTAGTTTTTTCATGGGCTCCGTGACGGGGTACTCCATCTTGTTGGTGTCGTACGTCTGCTGGCCGGACGACAGGGGGCGCTGGAAGTACAGCTGGCTGGCTCCCGACCGGTACTTCAGCCCGGCTTGATCTCCCACCAGGTACAGCACGAACTGGGGAGCAGGCAGTGAAAAGTATTAAACCTTCCCAAAAGGATTTGTATGTGTACATGTATTATAACATATGACATCAGTTGAAAACTCTATTATTGTACTTTCCTCCAATGATTAAAATCGATAATGAACAATTTTAGAGAGAATGCTTTATCGCATTGTACATTTTCCAAACATGAAGAAATATCAACGCCGACTTTGTTACTTTGTATTTATGTTGCATAAATAAATACTCTTTCCCGCGATATTAATAATCAAGCACGCGTTACCTTGTAGAACAGAGACACAGCCAACTTTGTTCTGTATTCTGCAGACGACAGTACCGGAGAGGAATCTGCGATTATCTCTCCTTGCAGTGTAGTCAACGCCGCTGGAATGTACATTCCCACAAGTGTCATTGGAAAAAAACTTGTTGATTATACAATCCAAGCAACTGTTTATCAAACTAAAACTTTTGTTTTCATGAAATAGTTAAACTGAATTTTACGATCGCGCTTATAAAATGACGCATTCACTTGTTGCAGAAATGAAAGGAAAGGAAAAGCTAACCGACTAATGAAATCTGAATTGTAATGGAAACATTTTAACAAACGAAGCATAAAAAAATCAGTATAATTACATCAAAATATTGAACAGACTTTTAGTATTACAATCCATCAAAGATATCAAGAAATTATTCGTTCTTTGTTACTTTTCAGGACATTCGGGTCCGCGATATTTTTGCCATTCAAATACGCTTCCGTCTTCGTGGCACGATCCTGAAAAAGCAAGACGTTAAAAAGATCCTAGTGTGATTTTTTGACAGGTGATAAACTATGTGAAATCGAATATCCATTTTAGTTACGTAGACCTATAGCGACTGAGTGTGTGCAATTGGAAAATGCTTAAAACCCTATATCAATGCAAGGGAAATAACTGCGATTGTTCAAAAAAGCATTTCTGTTTTATTTAAATTGTACGCATTAGCATGCCTGGCAAAAACAAATCCAAGTACAACGGCAAAAATAACAAAGTACAATTCAATGTCCATATAAACAACATTGTGGATCCAGTATTATTAAAAGTGTTACATGGGCATGTTTATCCCGGATCGTCTAAGAATACTCAAATTTGAAATTGTAAAATCTATTGAAAGCAGAAGTAGTGTCAAGTTCCCAAGAAAATTATTGGAACAGTATTCACATCCAAGACTGACTCCATAAACAATACGTACAAACTTTGTCCCCAGCCCGGCGAAGGCCAACACTGGGGCTTCCTTCAGAACGAAATTCGCCTTGTCCAGTCGGACCCGGAACCCGCCCGTCACGTAGCAGTGCGAGTTCTGAAATGAACGCGTATCTTCAAATAGAAGGATCACTACTGGATGTAATGGCAACCAAAAACTCTTAAATGAACACTTAGGTAATGATTTAATAAAGAATTTATCCCAATACATCGCTGGTGTGGTGTGAAAATCTGCATACATAGGTGTTTGTCGAACACCTTGCAACTTTCATAACTTCATAACGTCGTGAATCGTTACAGTTTCGCTATTTCTCAAACGATCAGCATCGCAAGCTGAAAAAGAAGACATTGGACACGCCTAACTGTTACAAGAAACCAAAACTCACATTTGGCTTCTAAAGGTTAAAGCTGTTATTCATTGTGATTCGAGAACAATGCGGTGGGATAGGTAACGTTCAGCTTCCATTAACTGCGGGCCAGGGAAGGGTACATGTACGTGTTACTGAAACTTAGAGTACGCCCAACTGCAGACATACCTGAGCACTGAATGTGACCTTAAAGAACTTGGTGTCTCGACCTAAATATGGACCTTAAGGGTGTGAGCATCTACAGACGTGAGGTAGCTGCATGTGTCACTACATACTCGATCACAATGGGCCCCTTGCTGTGACCTTACGGAACTTGATAAGCTCGTCCTTCAAACATACGGGCCTTGGGTTACGAGCAGGAGCAGATTTACATGAGGTACATGTAGGTGCAGCTACTCACTCACCTCAGCCCTTTGTTCGACATTGTAAAACTTGATGTACTTGACCTTCATGAACATGGGCCGTGGGGTAAGAGCAACAGCACACTTACATGAGCTACATATCTTTATAATACATACTCACTCACCTGCGCCATAGGCGCAACCTTGTAGAACTTGATGTACTCGACCTTGAAGAACATAGCTACGGAGATACGATAACCTGCATACTCACATGTATTGCACACTCGTCTGCACCCTTGGCATAACCTTGTAGAACTTGATGTACCTGCCTTTCATGAATATGTGCCTTGCATAAGAGCATTTGCAGACTTACACGCGGTAACTACAGACTCACCTGTGTCCTTGGTGTGACCTTGTAGAACTTGATGTACTCGTCCTGGTCGAGGTCCGTGTAGTCGAAGGCGAGGACCAGCGTGCCGCTCGTGTACGTAGACAGGAAGTCGCTGATGTTCACAGAGTCTCCCATGAAACCTGGCAACACGGAACAGACACCTTTCCTTTCAAACAGTATTGGTCACTATACGCATACATATATGAGGCGTGTAGTGGGAAACCCGGACTTAATGCATGTGCGTAAAGTGTCATCCCGGATTAATTCAGGACGGCACTTTCCGCTTTTATGGTATTTTCTGTTTCGATGTAGTCTCTTTTAAACATAAATCCACTGTAGGTGGGAAGTGTCGTCGCGGATTAGCCTGTGCGGACTGCACTCAATCCGGAACGACACTTTACGGACATGCATTAAGCCCTAATTTCAAATGACACGCCTTAAATATATATTACGAAACATGATGGTATTATTATTATCTGAAAGATAGTTAACAGTTTACGTCCACTTAAGCTATAAGGATTTACGTGGAGCTACAAATTTTCTTGTTGGGTCCTGTGGTACCATTAGCATACATAAAGCATTTAAGTCGTTTGACCGGATGTTAGAATGTTGTAATTTGCATTATTTTACGCCTAACAGTTAGGCAACGTCAAACATCGGGATTCTGTGTTCCTTGACGGTTGCATAGATTATTTTCACCCAATTGTCAAACGAGATTCCATAGTACAAAATGTAAAATAACTTCTTCCTACGTTTAAGTGATTACTGAAGAAAACAGACCTCTTTTTGTTTCCGTAAACGCATTTGTATGAATTTCAACCCAGTATCTATTTATTGAATGTCAAATACGCAACTAAAGGTACGTGCAAGAGTACGACATTTGATAGTGTCACCTCCGCTCGCTGGGCTACACGTGCTGCGTTGGACTTAGATATCGTAAAAGAACAGTGGGAGGAGAGTTTACTATATATGGGACATAGCGTGGCAAGAGATTAGAACCCCAAGGTACCCATCGTATGAAAATTTTGTGAAACAAACTTCAAAAATGTGTTTTTGGCAATGTGATTTTATTTTTTATTCATCGGTCTTAAAAAACATCAATACGTTGCATTATGTCAATGTGACAATACACATTGGTCTTACCAGTCCACACCCGGGCCCTGAGCACGTGCAGAAGGACGAACACGTCCGAGGGGAAATCCCTGTGGTTGAACTTCAGTACGAGGTTCCCCGCCCACGTGGCCCTCTGGCGTATCAATGGAACAGAAAGTAGGAAAAGCCTAAATATGGTGGCATGTTAATACCACAACAAATCTCTCAAATACTAGTCATGTTAAAACACGGAACCGGTAATCAAATATCGATAGGGTCTAATAGTAAAGCAACAAACTCTCCCCGCGTTGTTCGACTCATCGATTACAGAAAACATTTGTATGTACAAGACATCTCCCGCAAACAATGATATCCTCACATTCTGAATGCCCAAATGCATTGTCAGTCAAATCTCTTCGATCCGTCATTTCAACGCCAAGACAAATGAGAATATAAACCATTCGCTACATCAAATGCCTCGCATCTGATATAAGTATCATGACCACACGAAAATGGTATCCACAACTTCCTTCTGTGACTGGTTCCTGTTCAAGAGTTAAGGGACACATTCCCAATTGAAAACATATTAGGCGTGTCGTTGGAAAATCGGGCTGAATGCATGAGCGTCAAGTGTCGTCCCGGATTAGCATGTGCAGTCGGCACAGGCTAATCCAGGACCACACTTTCCGCTTTAATGGCGTGGACTGTTTCAATGAAGTCTTTTCTAAACATAAATCCACTGAAGGCGGACTGCCCAGGCTAATCCGGGATGACACTTTACGCACGTGCATTAAGCCCGGTTTTTCCAAGACACGCCTATCCGTTTGTCAATAGTATGCAGCACTCACGTTTCTGATGGGCAGGTTGGCAACTCTCGACAGGAAGTTGGCACATTCTCCGAAATAGGCCTGCTCCTGACTCATGCGAGTGAAGATGTCAATCAACATCGTCATCGTTAGCCCCGCCCCCAAAATGATGTCCGTGTCGAACTGAATAAAAACACTTTTTTATCAATATTCGATTTCGTACAATCACAAATAGCTTCCACATAAACAAATTGTCAATAATTTGTATTATAAATAAAAACATGCCATATTTCTGTGACAAACGCTGTTTTTGTTTCGATGTATGAATTTTTATATGTTTATAAACAACAATACGAGTAGACCAATATGAATTTGGGCGTTGTTTTTCGTTTGTTTTTCAATTAATTTGTGTGAAGCACTCATGTCGTTTAATGAGTGTCCTGGAACAAGACCACTCAATTAATGCGCTGCATCGGGTATTTTTGACTCCTTGCGAAAGTGTTATTTCTTGTCACCGATTCTTATTCTGAATATTTTACAAATGAATGCAATGTATTAATTTTAAACTGTTGTACGGAAGTCGAGAGCACGCATCGTATGACCTACTTTTGACTCAGTAAGCTACGATGCACAAACAATCGATGATCCTACGCTTGATCGGTTATTCTGGCCCTTTGCAGATGGACTTGTTTTGTTTAGTATATAATTCCGTTTGCGTTAGATAATTAACTCGAAACAATATTTGTTCGTTAATTACAACTCAATTTTTATTTTCATGTCGTTTACTATTAAATAAGAAGCCACACTATGCTATCCAGTTTGAAGGTGGGAAATTGAACTTCATTTTATGAAAATTTAAAATTAAATAAAATAAAAATTTACTTTGAGCAAAAATGCACTCATAATTCACATGATTTTAATTTCTTTTCTCTCGAACAGTCTTTCAGCGCTGTCATCGTTATGATTTTATTACAAATGATAATGTTATGGACGTAATACAAAACGTAAAAAATAACTCACAAAACAAAATCAATTATTTTTCGGCGCTGGCCTTTAAAGCGATTCCATGAACGTTCCACCGACGCACATTGGCGCATGTTTGCTTGAATGCCATATTTTATCAGCGTTCGTCAAACAAATTATCTACGTTAATATCCATTTAGCAAGCGCAACTTATGTGGCGGAAAACAAATAA
Organism: Congeria kusceri; assembly: GCA_027627225.1. Taxonomy (NCBI): domain Eukaryota; kingdom Metazoa; phylum Mollusca; class Bivalvia; order Myida; family Dreissenidae; genus Congeria; species Congeria kusceri. The sequence goes on along the minus strand of CM051027.1, from coordinate 33,184,689 downwards.
GTAAAATAGTTATCGTGAATCTGCCTTGCTAATCAATGGGAAGCACTGAAAACTTCTCACCGAGATAGTGTACATCTCTCTGAAGCCGCTTAGATCCAGGACCACTTGAAAGCTGTCAGGACTCTGGTCGCTGTAGATGCCTACAAGGACGGTATTTACCAATGTTGTCCCAAACTAGCGTAGACGATAGCTAGTTTAGGACAACTCTGGTAAAGCTACAGAAAAAGATTAAATAACAAACATACAATGAATTTGGATGGCTTAGTTATTAGATTGTCTGTGAAATTTCATAAACAAACTTGTCAGCATGAAAGTAAAATTTATTTGAATGATATGGATCTAGAGGATATTTGTTTAATGCAGTGTAAGATCGTATTTTATTTCACGAGTGGTCATAGAAACAATATTTTCACGAGTGGCGCTGCCACGAGTTAAAATATCTAGTTTCTATGACCATTAATGAAATAAAATAAGATCTTACACTGTATTAAACAAATTTTCTTTTTATTTAATGCTTTTGAACGATACATAAAAAAATGCGTGAGATATGCTGAAGCGTCACAAGTTTTGTGTATAATAAATATGACGTCATTATGATTACAAAATTGTCGATCACTGTTATGGTCGGAAAATAGTGCCACTCTCACTGCGTCGTTGTCGCTTAATTATATTTGTAGTACATTGTATTATGTGTTTTCTGTTGTTTAAAAATGCCGATGTTTACACTGACGATTTGGGTATTCATATACTTGAAAAAAAAAAAAACTTAAAAACAAAGTAAAAGTAATTCCTTATTACCAAGAGTGAAATGATCAAACGTTATCATTTCACTTGACATAGATTAAAATGATCGGGTTATCATTCAATGGTATTCTCCACTCATTCACCGCATAGCATGAAATAAATCACTACATTTCGACCGGCGCACGTCAATTCACACTTGTCAAACGTCACGAACGTCACATTTTTTCGCCGTGCTGACGAACACATTTCTGGTGACGTGAAAACCATTTATCGTAAGAGAAAGACGTCAAATAAGTAAGCATTACCTTGCATTTTACTGACTACCGACTATTTATAGAATTTATGAGACTTCTAATGACGTTGCTTGCCGCGCTAATTCCCAAGATTATGATCGGTTAGTTTCTAGAAACACCATGTCCAACATGCTCCTACTGCGGAGCACGCACTTATATTTGCATACGCGCCAGACGAAAGCCGATTAGCGAGTCCAGTCTATTGACATATTTAGATTGACTGCTGCTTAAGTGATTGTTCATTCTAGATCTTTATTCGTTCTAACTTTGTCTGAACGTGGGCATATTTTGCGTCTGTTTTAGTTCGACTTATGTATGCAGTTCAATCAAATTAAACAATTATTAACGCATAATAGTACACAAGTACAACATAGGTACACATGACAAAAAAAACAAATGCATATTTACACAACATTGATAAATATATTATTTACCACATAATAGTACACGAGTACAACATAATAATGTACACAAAAAAGTCATGACAAAATAAATACACAATTTCACAACTCTGATAAATATATACTATAACGACGGATATGTATGCGTGTTCGTTTTTATTCAGCAAACCACATTACCAATGTTTGAAATGCTCCAGTGCAACGCATGACTAAATATGTCGTGAGTCTAAAGATTATGGGTCCGGTGGGGCAACACAGCAACAGTCTTGCTGGTATACAAGCGGAAGAGCAGAGTCTAATGTAAAGAAATTGACTGACTGGAGTTTTCGTGCCAATACAGGAAAGGGATAATGTGTCAAACAACACACGGGAATAATTGTAATGACTTATTATTAATAAGGCATGCAGTCTGTTACTTAAGAAATGGGTCGATTTATCGTTGTTAATTATCGGCCAATAAACAATTATTTGGAGTTCTGATGCGTAGGAATTAAACCACGAGGGCGTTATGCCGAGTTGTTTAATAGCCACGTATCAGAACGACAACGAAGTGTTTATTGGCCGATAAACAATGATTATGCGAAAATTATTTTGATTGTAACATGATTTTACATATATTTTTGCAATTGTAATTGGAAATTCTGTTTACTATGCTCCGCTCAGAATCGGGACTTCTTTCTGAGTTGTTTATTGGGTAGTTTAACCACGATAATTTGTTCTTTGTCTATAGTCAAATTTGCGAGTATCATTTTAGAATGTGTATTATTACTCTGTTTTATCCTTATATCAAGAAAACGGAACGATTTTTATCTAGTTATTTATTGTAGCTGGACTTACATGAAACTATCTTATAAAACAAAGTTACATGCAAATAGAGCTACTAAGCACCGCCTACTGGAGTAGTTGATATTTGCATACAGTATCATATATACATGTATTCACACATCTTACCGTGTGCGGTGTTCCCCATTAGGAAGCTGATCGTTTTGCCCTTGTTTGCATTCAGAATGGACGTGACTTCCTCTTCCGTCGTGGGTTTGTACCACGTCGTGTCTGCGAACACCAGATGGGTGAGCGGGGACGGAAGTCGGCTGGAACAATTTCCGGTACACGACTTGCCCGTCTTAGAACACTTCCGTTCTTTCAAGTCCTGGTAGTTAACAATCAAACTGGGCTTACAATGGCATACACAACAGTTAAATACATTGTACGGCTTGCGAACGAAAGCAACATAGTAGCGGTTAATAAAATAAGATTAAACGTTTTAAATAAAAACTTTCTACGCAGTAACACCTTTCGGATAACAACTATGTGCCTGATTTGTATTGCCATGTGTACGCAAAAATGTTTGTTTTTCGTAAATGAATGCCCTGATTTTATTTTTCGTGCGCATCTTGTGAATCACGCACGTGCGTTTGATTTCTACATTAGTACTGTCAGTTATCCATGCTACTAACGGTCCTATCACCTTTACGTTACCTCGATATCGCCTATCGCTCCACTGCAGGACGAAGACAGTGCAGCCATGTCTTTGAACGCTGCCAGTATAGGTCTATACCCTGAAATGTACATCGATGTATTTGCGACAAATTCTACATTTGACACGTATGAAAAAATGGCGTACTTTCGAGCCGGATTCATTCTTTTAAAACCAGTCTTAATGTCACTTAGACTGATCGCTTAAACGCTCACTGAGTGTGGATCGAACCCACGATCACCCGGCTGCAAGGCGGACACCAAATCCATAATACCACTGTGACGTTCGTTGATAAGTTTTTGTTCCTCTCGTTTGAATTTTGTTTACTATACTGAACCAAAAAGAAACTTTCGTAAAACACATGCCAAATTGTCAGCTTACGTAAGAGATATACACACATAACTACATGAGGTTATTGTGTAATCTCGTTTTAGATCTACTTTGCACATTCGACGAGTTAATCCCAATAGATTCATGAGACAAACTTATACAACACACAGAAGATTTCAAACAAATCTATTCAACCGTTAAAAATTATCTACATGCAAAGTCTCTTTTTGGTTCAGTATAGTTTTACTCTGAGCGCATACTGTAATAACGTTCGTGTTTTGTCATGAAAATTGTTAAAGCAATACAAAAGGCGCAGGGTTTCTTAACTTTCAAACCAAAATGTTCAGCTTACGTAAGCGACGTGGATACCTGTACACCTGCAGATGACGCCGTCAAACGAGTCCTCCACCTGCTGCTTGGTCAGGCTCGAGCCGTAGAACTCCGTCAGTCTGCAAACAACATACATTTCAACTGAATAATGTGCGCTTATAGCGATTTCTAAATGAAATAACACCAACCTAATTGCAAAGAAGACAACGCATGAACATATGGAAAGAACATAACATTACTTTAATACATAAAGTGATCTTTGCCTAAAACAATATGTGCTTATCCTAACGCGATGTACAAAAAGCACCAGTAACCATTGTCAATACTGCATATAGCATAATATTAGTTTAGCTGAGCATACATAATAATTTCAACAATATACTTGGATCTCAACTAGAAAGTGCGAACACTCACGCGAACATGTTCATGACCTGTCCGGGCGTACAGTATCCGCACTGGGATCCATTGTAGTCTGCGATCTGTTTCTGTATCGGATGGAGCCCTGCTCGCAGGTTTCCTATGTAGTCCACGGTGCGAATTTCCCACCCATCGCACGAATACAGGGGAACCAGACACTTGAAAACAGAGCGAGAAAAGATTATTCACTGTTCTGGGCCGGTATTCATAAATCTAAAATTTCCGTAATTTTTTTCAAATTGTATTACCATTAACATGTGGCTGTTGTATTAAAAGAGTTTATTCTGGTAGAGAATCACCCGATACTTCTTGGTTTACCGTACATACATTTGTTTTTGTTTGTTTGTTCTGGATTTTCGCCGTTTTTAACAGTATTTTCACTCATATCACGGCGGTCAGTTAACCTACTCACACTTTTCCTGGGCAAGCTTAGCCGATCTAAGCGGTTTACCAGTACTAAGTGCACATACCTATGCCAATAACTGACAACTGCCCTACTAGAATCAGAGATAGGGGGAGAATGGCCGTAGAAATAATTTCATGACCGATCCCCACACAAGTGCCGTACATAAAATATATAATATTGATTTTGACATTGAACATTTTATTTGAAACTTTCACTCATGTATCTTAAGATTTCTCCTGATGAGCTTTATAGATTATGGTCCTTGGACTACAAAAACCATAACAAGCTTAAACCTGATATGTACAGTGATTCGAGAAGCGATTATAAATTATTTTTGATAAACAAACCACATAAGTAAACATTTCAAGACATATTAATACGATTGCGTCGCCTACCGAGTTGACGGCGTAGCTCAGATACTGCTCGCTGATTGGTTCATACAGCTTGGCCTCCACGAGACAGGTGCCGCACCCACCCTGGTAGCACATGTGTTTGGTGCCCGGGGAGATGCGTTCGTCTCTAAGGAAACCGTTCAGGGCGGAGCTGGGACCGTACTCGTTACCAACTGAATAAACGGTGTGAAAAAAAACTAGGTCAAATTAACAAATAGTCTATGATTTAGCGTTGTTTATCGGCCAATACCAACGAATTGGAGTTCTGATGGGTAGGAATAAATATACTCGTATCAGATCGACAAATCGTTGTTTATCTCCGGAGGGTGTTCTTTGTCTATGTAATAATGTGAGCGTGTCATTTTAGAATGTGGAATACTACATAAAATCATGGGTTATAGCACTAGCGCATAATATAGAAAGTAAGAATTATATCCATTCCATATTTGTTCGTACTGTTAAAATAGCACAATGAAGCAATGGTTCTCAAATCAGACATTAACCATGAGAAAGAAAACGTTGATCACGAAACGCATTATTACTCGTTCTTTTCGATGTGTTACATGTTCTTCCGATACTGCCGTTTATATGAATTGAACTGACTATGCAATATTGAAGAAATAATTTTCGACTTAGAGTTGTTTATCGGCTAATAAACAACGATTTGGAGCTCTGATCCGTATGAATTAAAATACGAGGGCGTTTCATATTCCGAATCAAAACGACAAATCGGTGTTTATTAGCCGTTTAACAAGGATAATGCGAAAATTATTTCGATTCTAACACTACCTAAGAACATTTTCTGCAAGTACAATGCGAACTATATTTTACAGTTTCGGAACTATTTTTTCGGGTTGTGTCATGTCAGAATATAAACTATATAATCTTAACAAACATTCTCAGACGTTTAGTTTCACTGTCTCTGTAAATTGTTAAATTTGTTAAAACTATAGCTATATATATATTATGATCACCGGTGTATTGTTTCCCGTTCACAGTGAACGATATGGTGGACTTGAACGGCGTCACGGCCCGGAACTTGAAGGAGTGTCCGCAGTTGACACACGTCCCCGCCTGCACTCCACCGGAAGCGGAGTCCCGTGTACCGCCATTCAGAGGCAGGTGCCTGAACAATGAAAATTGTACAATTCAGTCGAACTGTGACACTGAGGAATTAAAATGATTGGATGACGCATTATTATTATTATTATTATTATCTTCATCATCATTTTATTATTATTATTATCATTATCATGATTATGATTTTGATTATGACGATGAGTATTATTTATTAATTAATTTTTTTAATAACTATAATAATAATAATATTATTATAATTATTATAATTATCATCATCATCATCATCACCATCATCATCATCATCATTATTATTATTTTTATCATTATGTTGGGAGTTGGGACACACGAAAAGCTTTACCATATTTAGCCAGTTGTATTGGTGTAATAAGAATAATGTTAAAACACATTGTTAAAACAATAGCGGAAGAATGCTAACTTGTCCACTTTATGTCGCCATAAGTTAATAATTGGTGTTTCATAATATGAGGCGTGTCGTGGGAAACCGGGCTTTATGAATGTGCGTAAAGTGTCGTCCCGGATTAGCCTGTGCAGTCCGCACAGGCTTATATGGGACGGCACTTTGCGCCTGCATAAACGCGGAAAGTGCCGTCCTGGATTACCCTGTTCGGATTGCACAGGCTTATCCGGGACGACACGTTACACACTTGCATTAAGCTCGGTTTTCCCATGACTAGCCTCATATATACTTTGTAATAATGTTAACAATGGTGACCAAGGGTTTGGTTACATTACAGTATTAAGACTTTAAGCCTAGTCAGGACAGATTATCCTTGAAAAAGCAACGCTGGTGCTTAATTAAACTAATTCCTGACTGAGGATGTCAGTGGTGAATTCATTGTAAGAAATGTATCTTTCTAACATCTTTAAAGTTTGTTTACGGAATAGGTCGGTTAAAATAGTAATTAATTTGCGCTTGTGTTTGAAGTAATACATAAATTGTGTAGTCATTTTACTTTCAAGTCGATTCGGAACTACATAAATACATGGCGTATATAAACAGATTTTAAATGTTTGCTTTGTTTTAAGAGTCAAAAGCTTTTGATAATTTGAATCACGATACACTATCGCGCAGTTAAATATTCAAGGGAACATTTAGGGTATTTTTGTTTAGAATTATTATGTACTGTTTGTGGTGTTTGAAAGTCAAATAGTATATACTGAATAAGTTCACAGCCTGTACCCGGATAATCCTAACGCAGTGCCAAAATGGCGGATGGAAAGTCGAGACTACTTTGTGTTATGAATATTGTTCTTATGTACAGGTATGTTTTGGTTGTAATATCCGTCGCCACTGATCAAATAAGTATTATATTCAACATACCTAATGTTACATCTAGCAAGTACTGGGTTGTAAGATGGAATGCTGAGGAACAAGACCAAACATCCAATTAAAATAATTATAAAAAATCTTTAAAAGTACTTAGATGCTTTAAATTGCCATACTATTTCGCTGTTTGGAAGCAAACATATACTGCTTCAAAACCCCGTTTACACTGTGTTGTTATCCCATCGGATATGGACATAATACTCCTTCGAATGTGCAGACTGCGCGAAAATGGATAAAAACCTAATGTCTAGTTGATAATAACCGAACGCAATGTATACTAGGAACGGATTAAAACCAAACCAACGTATAAAACCTGACGAATAAACACCTAACCGACCAATATTCTATATAAATGAATGAATATACATGTATGCTGAACGACTATAATGGACCTCTATATATTTGTATTTTCATTCCATTCGTAGTGTATAATTTGCTCGTTTATCAGTGACAATTTTTAACGTGTATTTACATATAAAACTTAACCATGAAAACCTGTGTTGAAAATCGCGAGCTTTTGCTGGACGAATATATAGTTGGAAGTATGGGTATCGACGAAATTCTATCCTGAAAGAGTGCAAAACGCTTTGCAAAGACAGAAAAAATCAATTATTATTAAAGACGATGTGGTATATATAGTTCAAAATAATGAAAGTGGAACATCCTTAAAAATATAAAAGCATAGAACGCATTCATGGTGACCCTCTTGTGAATATATTTGAACGTCCAAAGTTCAAGTGTGTATATTGTGATACATCTTTTGACAGTTGAGAGGAAATGATTGAACAAGCACATTAATAACATTAAAAGAAATTTTTTCATGTACACAAGATGAACAGATATCTTATTTTTCTGTTTGTTAGGTAATTATCCTTTTTCCGTTCACACTAATCCATCAAAGTTTCCTACATCAGTCAGGAATTATCCGTAAGCACATAACCCCACTTCACAATAAAGACAATTTTGTAGCTGTAAACATCGACTTTAAACTTTGATATGATAGCACATTGTCGTAGAGATGTTCATTTAACTAATATAGTTTTCAAATAAGGTACTAATGCATTTTAAGATATTTTAACTGTTCGGAAACATAACAAGAGCTGTCGGAGGACAGCGCGCTCGACTTTCTTGTGCTTGTCAGAGTTACTGGCATTATTTTTCTAAAACAAGAAATATGGAAATTCCACGAAAACCAAATTTTTCTAACGTAATGCATTAAAGTCAGCCCATCAATACAATTTTTAGTAAAAGTGACCTTGACCCCACCCACCCCATATGCAATCCCAAGCGAGGTATCGATATAAGGTATCTATGTATGAAGTTACATTAACATATCTCGATGCATTCTCAAGTTATTGATCGGAAACAGTTTTGATATTTTTAGTAACAAGTTATTGATCGGAAACCGTTTTTTCTAGTTTTTAGTAAGTGTGAGCTTGACCCCATCCATCCTATATGCAATCCCAAGCGAGGTCTTGATATAAGGTATCTGTGTATGAAGTTTCATAAAATATCTCAATGCATTCTCAAGTTATTGAGCAGAAACCGTTTTTTTATTTTAGTAACAGTGACCTTGACCTTGACCCTATATGCAACCCCAAGAGAGGTCTCGATATAAGGTATGTATGGATTAAGTTTCATCTCAATTCGTTCTTAAGTTATTGAGCGGAAACCGTTTTCTATTTTTAGTAACAGTGACCTGGACCCCACCCACCCCATATGCAATCCCAAGCGAGGTCTCGATATAAGGTATGCATGTATAAAGTTTCATTAAAATGCATTCTCAAGTTATTAAGCGGAAACCGTTTTCTATTTTTAGTAACATTGACCTTGACCCCACCCACTCCATATGGAATTACATGCGAGGTCTCGATATAAGGTATGCATGTATAAAGTTTCATTAAAATATCTCAATGCGTTCTCAAGTTATTGAGCGGAAACCGTTTTTCTATTTTTAGTAACAGTGGCCTTAACCCCACCCACCCCATATGCAAATCCAAGCGAGGTCTCGATATATGGTATCTATGTATTAAGTTTCATAAAAATATCTCAATGCGTTCTCAAGTTATTGAGCGGCAACCGTTTTTCTATTCATAGTAACAGTGACCTTGACCTTTACCCCACCCACCCCATATGCAAACCCAAGTTAGTTCTTGATATAAGGTATCTATGTATTTTTATTAAGTTTCATAAAAATACCTCAATTTGTTCTCAACTTATTGAGCGGAAACAGTTTTTCTATTTTAAGTAACAGTGACCTTGACCCCACCCACCCTATATCAGCGCCTTCCCCAGGATTTTATTCAGGCGCCCTGGTCCCGTGAGGGGTGGCTTAGGGAGTGGTATCCCCTCCCTAAGTGGAATTTTTTTTTCGCGGCATGTGTCAAATGGCATGCATGTAAAACAAGACAGCTTGTTTTACGAAAATACAACAGTAACACTGGATAGGCTTTTCCGATTACGATTTCATATTAGCGTATTTTAGACTGATTTTCGCAGTTTATTTTTTTATTGTAGTTACGAAAGGGCGAGGGTTTGTTTTGTATAGTATATGCAATCCCTATCGAGGTCTCGCTATAAGGTATGTTTGCATTTCATTGCAATAGCTTAATCCGTTCTCGAGTTAGGGAGTGGAAACGAAAAGTTGAGAAACTAGCTTACCGAAAAACTTTAACTTGTCCATATAGCTTATATGTAAAATTTCTAAGTGTAAAAAGGCCCATAATTCTGACAAATTTCAGACTAGAGTTATCAAAATTAGCCCATTAGTACATTTTAATATAGGGAGTAAGTATTCTAAGTTTGAATGAAATCCCTTAAGCCATTCCTGAGAAACCAGCTTACCGCAAAACTTTAACCTGTCCATATAGCTTATGTAAAATTTCAAAGTGTAAAAAGGCCCATAATTTTGTCAAATTTCAAACTAGAGTTACCAAACTTGGCCTATAGGTCCATTTTAACGTGGGGAATAAATGTTTTAAGTTTGAATGAAATCCCTCATGCCATTCCTGAGAAACTTGCTTACCAAAAAACTTTAACCTAACTCGGATGCCGACGCCGACGCTGACACCGGGACGAGTAGAATAGCTTGCCTTTTCTTCGAGAAGTCGAGCTAAAAATGGGGACTTTTTCGGGTACATTTTAATGACTTCATGCATCATAAGAGTGATTGTAAAAGAAAATATTAAGTACATACACCACTGGACACTATAACTATTAAAATATTTAAATTTATACGTATCATAAATATAACAACATGATAAAAAACATGACAAATATTAGCACATTCTATCTTTACGTCCGCCATTTTGGCACTGTGTTAGGGTCGCTGCACTGCATTAGGATTATGCGGGTACAGGCCGTGAAGTTTAGGCGCGTATCTAGTATGCACTGGGATTTACCCCCATTGATCCGACACTGATAATAATGCGAGGCACGATATTATATCGTTCAAAAAACACACTGTGTTAGTTTAGTTTAATCTATTTATTTTAGCTCGATTGCATCGAAAGACGAAGGCTTATTGAGACACTCTCGAAGCCGTTTCCTGGGTAGAACCAGTACTTGGTGTCTTTGGGGGAGATCTTGAGAACGCTCCCAGAGTGGGGATCGAACCCGGAACCTCCCGATCGCTAGGCGGACATCATATCCACTACGCCACCGTGACCTGTGTTAGCTTGATAGCATAGGGAATTTGACACACAACTACGGAATCCGGTTAGTGCCATATGAAATATCGTGCCTCTTACGGCAAGGGCGAGACACGAGAATTGCGCGAAAGACGAAGCGAGACACGATATTCCCGCGAGACACGAAGCGAGGTACGATATTGTAACACGAGATCTCGCACTGTCGCAGTATCCCATACCACGATATCTCGCGGTTAAATATCGTGTTTCGCTTCCTGTTTCGCGCAATTCTCGTGTCTCGCTTCGTATCCCGCGGTAAAATATCGTGCCTCGCTTCGTGTCTCGCGCAATTCTCGTGCCTCGCGTTTAGAGGTCGAGGCACGAGATGCGAAGCGAGACACGAAGCGATACACGATATTCAGGCGAGACACGAAGCGAGGCACGATATTATATCGTTCAAATATCGCCCGATTATCGCGGTATATTTTCAAACCACGATACTCGACCCACGAAGCGAGACACGAGAATCGGGCGAACACGAAGCGAGGCACGATATTGTATCGTTCAAATATCGCCCGATTATCGAGTCTCGCGGTTTGAAAGCAGGGAAGCGAAGCAGGGAAACACTCTTTTTCCTAACGAACGCGTGCGGGTCAGGACGGCCCAAGTCGTTGACGGCCCAGACCATGACGGCCCACTGTCTGTCTGTCTGTCTGCCTGTCTGCCTGCCTGTTTGTCTGTTTGTTTGTCAGCCTCTTTGTCCGTCAGTCCACCCATTCGCCTGGATGATACTGCTGCTTTGTGGCTATTTCTACTCGATTTGATAACTGTTTCTGTTTGAACTAGAATGATGACTACATTTTATTTTTTCTTATGGTTTATTTGTATGAAAAGCCTGTTGCTGTAGAAGTAACGGTCTGTCTCTCTGTCAGAATGTCTCTTTGTCTGTCTGTCCGTCCGTCCGCCCATCCGTCTTGAGGAAACTGCGGCTGCAATTACTTCTGTTGCGTTGTTAAATAGTTGTGTACTAAAGGCCTTCTTCAAATTAACTTTCACACACTGAAAGTAGGTCAACACGACGTAGGGTTGCATCATGCACTGAAGCAGATAGGTGCATTGCCCTATTGTCCTATGTAGCAACGGACTTTGGTGTCAACTCAACTTCGGTGTTACTTACCATCATCTTCATTATCATTATCATCATAATCATCATCAACAACAACAACAACATCATCATCATCATCAGATTTTTACAAAATAATATCAAACAACTACAACGTGATTAATTCCTGGTGCACCGGTAGACGCGAGACTCGATATTCGAGCGATATTTGAACGATACAATATCGTGCATCGCTTCGCATGTCACCTGATTCTCGCGTCTCGCTTCGTGTTTCCTGTATCGTGGTTGGAAAATTTACCGCGATACTCGAGATTCGGGCGTTATTTGAACGATATAATATCGTGCCTCGCTTCGCGTTTCGCCTGAATATCGTGTATCGCTTCGTGTCTCGCTTCGCATCTCGTGTCTCGACCTTTAAACGCGAGGCACGAGAATTGCGCGAGACACGAAGCGAGGCACGATATTTTACCACGAGACACGAAGCGAGACACGAGAATTGCGCGAAACACGAAGCGAGACACTATATTTTCCCACGAGATATCGTGGTATGGGCTACTGCGACAGTGCGAGATCTCGTGTTACAATATCGTGCCTCGCTTCGTGTCTCGCGGGAATATCGTGTCTCGCTTCCTGTTTCGCGCAATTCTCGTGTCTCGCCCTCGCCGTAAGAGGCACGATACTCCATATGGCACTAACCGGATTCCGTACCTAACCGGATTCCGTACACAACAGTTATTTAAATTAAATCATGTGTAAACAGTATACCCGGTATAGCGCATTAGACAACGCATTAAATTTGCAATAAACTAATTTCGTAGAAATCCGCTTACCTTGCTTTACAGACCGGACACTCTATCCCAAAATGACGACCTTGCTCAGACATATCTAACCCGGGTATGTCTTAATTTTGAGTATTTTGCACAATGTTAACACGGTTATCGAACATGTACACCGTACTAGATAGTGTCACATGTATGCCACGTGATAAAGTGATAGGTTACACATCACTTGGAGATGTATCGTGACTACTGTTTACTTGACTGCATGTATTTACAACTGAATTGTTTACGTTCTATATGTAAAGATGGTCCTATTCAACAGACGAAATGATATGATATGATCATGTTCTATTTTGTGTCCTTTAATAAAATTGAAAGCGGGTAACTAAATCATGGGCGGTTTAAAGATAGGGCCCGAAGCGGCGTACGCCTCCTCTAAAATTTTCCAACATTATGTGTGTTGAACCTCACAATATCTGAAAACATATGCATTTGGTAGCCAGTGAATTGTTATTCAGTCAATGGATTGTAAGTATTATCCGCTTTGATCATTAAATTGAAATTTTCTGCTATATCGCAATTTGTATCCCAGCATACGAGAGATCAACAGCAGTTCGTTGACAGCCCTTGTCAGGTACTGAATATTTTCGCCCCCACTTACTCAAAATCCTGGACCGCGTCTGTAACTGATAGCATATAATGACTACTAACTCAATGTAACTGATTCAGAATACATTAAAAATTAACGGTAGATCACAAGAAACTCTTGCTAATGGAGACCATTATTTAATCGCATTGTATGTAAAGATGGAACAAAATCCTGTGTTTTTCTTTTTCATTTCGTGATCTAAATACATTATATCTTTCACCAAGAATGCTGACAAATGATAGCAATAGGTCTTACCAGATGCTTGCAGCATCCCTTAATTCAGGCTCTTAAGTATCATTACGACTACAGTAATGTCTGAGAATCAATATCAATTGTCAGGCTGCCCGTTAGAAGGGAGAATCTCTGGAATATTTTGCGCAATTCCAAACATGTATTATTTACAAAACCTAAAGCATCAGCACTATTCAACGTATTTTCTTTCCTTCAAGAAAAGCATAGAAAAGAAAAAAGTTTGTCTCACCCGGGGCTCGAACCCACGACAACAAGATCAAAGGTCTGTCGCGTTAACAGCTACGGTAGGCCAGATACTTAGTATTTAACCCTTAATTGTAAGTTGTTTTCCAAAATATCGACGAAAAGCGTTTTAAACGCTTAATATAAATTTAATCATTTCAATTGATGTTTATTTATAATTCTACCACGGCACTCGGCTAGTGGTCCATATATAAAGAAGGAAAATAACTGTGGGTTATTCTGCAACAAATTATGGGCGGAGCCTAATGTTTTTAAAATAGTTCCGGGGAATTCGAAGAAATTGTTCCGTAAAATGCACGTGCTTAAACGCGCGATAGTAAATTGTGACAAACAAATCATTTCTGCATTATGTAGCGCAATAAAACCACACCTGTACTACATATATTATACTTAAGTTCACAAAAAAACGTTTACGTTTTGTTAATATGCTTGTAATTTGCGCTTTTAGCATCATATTTTCACTGTATTACATCGATAAGTATGACGTCCCGTCAATTATTTCTTAAACGACACATTAGTTGCTGTGTCAGGAGTGTTGTTTTGCTTCTTTGCAATTTGGAAATTGTAGATTTTCCAATCAGTGAATAGGTCTCTTAAAAAAAAGTCTTTAGCTGCTGACTGTTTAAATAGTTCAAGGTAAACCTAAAGCTCTCATGACGGTTTTCAAAGGTATGTATTGTCATCATTGTTGCTGAAAAGTTTTGACCTACATTGTGTTTTAGCTGTCCGTTACTTGAAAAATGGTAAATTCTGCAATCCACAGTGCTTAACTTAAAGTGAGTTTTCTAAATGTATTGTGTGTGGCGCTTAACTTAAAGTGAGGTTTTGAAATGTATAGTGTGTGTGTGTGTGTGATAATTCAAAGCGAACTAGTGAGGTCCACTGTTCAGATCTGACCCCCCCCCCCCCCCACCCACCCACCTCTGGGTTGTTCACACATGTTCACGCGTTTGTTATTATTCCTATAGTTTAACCACCTGTTTAATAACACATGATGGGATAGTGTTTTCAGGCCGTCATCTGAAGAACAAATGACAATTACTATCAAATAATCAGATAATTATCGTATATTAATAAATGACTCAATTTGTATTCGGGAGGAAGACACGTCCATAAAAAAATGTTTGAATTCTGGCAAAACAGATATGATGACATTACGGTAAACACGTGTTTGAATCAATCATACTGGTAGTTTCCGGTGTGTTTTTACACATTTAGTCTGGGTGAATGTAGCCTATGCTGCAAACGTCGGCAGGCAAAATGTTATATTTATACGTTCGTGCCTATTTTATATGACGATTTCTGTCTATATATTTATTTTCTGCTTTTCTGTGTTTTCTTTTTAAATTTAACACGTCATTTCGTGGACGGTCATCTCTAGTTCAAACAAGCTAATCAATATGTCTGTAACACCTGTTATTTCTGAATATTCATATTAAACATGGAACAAAATATCCATACTAGTACAAATAACGGCAGTGTTGATTAACTTTACTTGAGGGCGAATAAAAATTAGAAGTGTTCATTATTAAAAAGTTTGTACAAATAAAATTACGTTATTATGCACATAAGAATAGAAAAATTGCAATAAGGGCTGTGAAATCCTTTGCAATAAGGGCTGTGAAATCCTTTGCAATAAGGGCTGTGAAATCCTTTGCCATAAGGGCTGTGAAATCCTTTGCAATAAGGGCTATGAAATCCTTTGCAATAAGGGCTGTGAAATCCTTTGCAATAAGGGCTGTGAAATCCTTGCCAATATTTCATTATAATAAACCGCAGCCACTATCAACAGTCACTGGAGCATGCATTTTTGTTTTCGAAAAACAGATACAATTACTTGGATCAACGCATTATTGACAACCGTTCTATATCATTTTAAACCTTAATGTGTTCTTCTTGTCACACAGTGCTAGTAGCCGTGTTAAAACGCTGGTAACAATGTCAAGAAGCGCGTTCGGAACATCTCTGTTCAAAGTACATGCGTACTAGTGTTGGCCATACCAATCTATTAATAAAGTCGGACAAGGATCAGAAACAAGAGCTGTACGTGCCTTTTACGTATTTTTATTACATTTAGAATATTAGTGTTGTTAATTACATATACTAAAAAGAGCACATACATGTGGTATGTGATACCTATATAATGATTACAGGTTGGACTAGTTCATATAGGGTAAAAAACCGGTAAGTCAGCTAAACTAGGGCAATAGGCGATCAAATGAGCACGATCAATACAATGTATCTTTGTCTACAAAAAAACATGACCAAAATATACAACATTCTTGCAAAAGATCATCCCGGCGAAATGCGTATGAATAACATGCGAAATTGTATTTAGATCGTAATAAAGTCCGCATAAATTCGATCAGCTAGACGCAACACCGCCTGTTTCAACACAAAGTCATTTTGGAGTATCTTCAAGTATCGTCTATCAGTTATATATACTGGACATTGCTTTCTAAAAATGTAGACGATATTAGGCGTGAATTTAATGTTATCATGCTCGCAGGTGCAAAGTTGGAAACCCTTTGTGGTAAGTTCGTTATACGTAGAACACGTAAGGTTTGACATAAGTCATTATTATAGGGTAGCTAGAAATAGACAGTCATATAACTGGATGTATATTGTTGTAAAGATTGCTCATTGTGAGTAAATTATATATATATATATATATATATATATATATATATATATATATGTTGTTATTGATGAAGTCTATAGTTTATTGCTTATGATGTTTTAGTTTCTCGCACATCTGAGTTCAAAAACATTCGACAAATGTAACGCCCGTCATCTGCTTCAGCTAGAGAGTCCCCTCCGTATTCTACAAGAACAAAACAAAAAGTAATAAAAGCATATCACGAATGTTGTCTATATGTTAGTATGAAGAACAAAACTTGGTAAAATGCCTGCTTTTCATATAAATGTCAAATTGTATAAAATATTGTCTATTTTATTTGTAACATAATATCAAAATAGCCATTGTAAAGAATCGGTGTATTTGAAAATTAGAAGCAATAACGTCTTGTTATTTAAAATATCACTATTAAGTCATTACCTGTTTTGCTGTAAAATACAAGAGTTTTATTGATTTCAAATATAGTTAAAACGTTTTGTTGTACATTGCATTTGTTTGTCATTTGATTACCGAACACAATAAACCATCTGTATCATAATGTATCATAATGTATCGGTATCTATTTTACATTATACTAGTATATGCATTCAAATATACAGAGTGTGAAGTGTTTATGAACCTGAAGGGATGAGATACCTTTAAATACTCTAAAAACGGAATAAAAGTATCTCGTGCTAATGTCAAAGTGTAGCACTTCACATTGAAGATTTATCTCGGGAGAACGAAATCTTTGACTGAATCATTGGTTTTCTAGAGTGATGACATCCGTCTCAATTCATCAACCATGACATTAAGTTGGCAACTTTTCTTTTCCAAATTATGTTCTTCTATAATTGATACATCTTGATTAGGATGTAAAAAAAAATATCCAGAAGACATATTCTGCCAGTGCCAAACACCTAATTAAAAGTGGCAAGTTTTGCATCAAAGGACCATGTGCATGTGCTGTTGTATTTCTACTCTGTGAATGTTCATTTGCCATGTTAAATATGTAAAGTTGTTCTTCAGGGCATTGTCTGAGACCACGAGCTCACTGAATGCTTCCAACTATTTGTTCGTTGGGATATAAATTCATTATTCTTTAAAAATGATCATGAAAACTCTAATTTTATTAATTGATTTCCATTGACATTGGAATGCAAAACGGATAAACGAATAATTACATTGCATCAGTAGATCCGTCCATGTACGATACAATTAGATTATTCCACGCATCGGACCCTCTTTATACGGTTCAAACGATGATCAATCATTTCAAGCAAGTACCTAGCCTCATTATTTTCCTAAGACGCTCAACAAAATGGAAACCAATTATCTTTGTGTATACAATGATGTCAGAACTCAAATGCTTCAGTTGTATCATTGTCATATCGGATAAAACGCCGAGTTCAGGACAGATATAGCGGTCCTTCTGGAGGAGTGTATTCGAATGTGTACAAAAGATGTTTTATGGTTTTCAGTTAATGGTTGGATTGTTTACTTGTGTGAGCTATTTGACGTATGCGGTGAACGAATAGCCAAAAGCCCCCGAACAAATACTTAAATGACCGACACCATAGAAAGCACACAGAAGCTCTAACAATGTTGGAAAGGGTCGAATCATACTGGTATGAATGCGGGACTGTAACAGCGAAATAATTCGTTTGTACCTTGTTACATCTAAATCAGATGATCAGTCGTGATTGTTTACTCGATGCTTAACAGTTAGCTCGCAATATGGCTAAATGTGATGAATCTACACAGTATAATCGTTATAGAAATGTTCTAGATTATGTTGTACAAAACAATGCTGCACCTAATTAAATATGAAAAATAGTGTCAACAAAAAATGTTTGTAAATTAAGTGAATCAACAGCCATAATATGAAGGTTTATGAGGCATGGTCAAATGGTTATATATGTTACGTAAGTGAGAGAATTAGAATAGTATAATATTATATCTTGATTGAATTATATAAGCTGTGATAAAATAAAATCACGAGGTAAGAAGGAACGCAATATTCGATGTGCTGAAATAGTATAAAAAACGAGATTTAATCCAAAATAAAATTGGATGTGGCATTTGTATCATGCAGATATAAACAAACACTATAACTCAGTAAATAATACAAGATGCCTAGTTATTAAATGTTTTAATATTAACGTTATTGTTATAGCTAATTAGACCTATTTGTTGTAATAAACCGTACCTATTTGTTGAATGGCCATTTAGTAGTCGTATTTGTGGAGATCGATTATTGACTATGCATCATGGTCTCTCCCCATCATCATTTTGTTTAATATTTCTATTCGATTATTTCTACCTTTTACGTGCTTGTTGACATTGCGTATTCATGAGTCATGACTCGCAATTTAGTAAATATTTCTATTGTTTACTCATTTATAGCGATTGTATTTGTTAATGCGAATGCATGTGCCTTGTATACATGTATCAATATAGATAGGAAGATATGATTTGTATACATTGGTGATAATGTTTCACAACTAGTTATAACAGAAACCACGACACCTTATCAATTTACATGATTTAGCTAAACAAACACCGCAATTTAATTTAAAAAAATCTACAAATTATATAGCAGATAATTGAATCGACCTTTATCAGTATAAAATCAGAACGAGATTATACAACTGAATTATAAATAACTAGGTTGTTCGGAAATCATATTTATCATTGAGCAGAATTTGAATTTAAGGAATAATGTGAATACAACCATGCTGAATCATATGAGCATAAAAAGTAAAACAGAATAAATAATTAACTTTAAAGTTCCCTGCACATTTAAATGCGAAGATGTAGTTTTGTGATTGATGATAAAAAACCATCCCCGTTAGTTCAAATGGCGTGCATGGTAAGGAAAAATAATGGTGTATCCATTCCCACAAGTTCGCGTCGTCTTACAAGGGCCAGCGAAATGTTGGTTCAAACAAGCACCAAGTTTCATTATTTCAAATAGTGACTCTACAGAATAGAAACCAATTACTAGTATCCTTGATGGAACATGAAACGTGTATCAACGGATAGTTCATGCTGTCACTACTCCATAATATCTCATTTGCTTCCTGTCATATCGGAGAACGCGTCGTGTGCTGGATATACTGCGTGATTATTTTGGAGGCGTTTATTATAGTGTAATAAAATTGTCAGTTTATTATTGAATGTACTGAAAAAATAATGGTCTTCTTGTATGAATACTGAAGGAAATAATTTGTGCTTTGTCACATCAGTGTGTTAGTTATACAATTAAGATGGCCAACAGTGTCATGCTGCCAATATATACAGCCACCAAGTGTACAAAACCAGCGGTTCTACCGATTCGTGATAAACACGGGCAAGGATTATAAACAAGAGCTGCACGTGCCTTTTGCGTATTTTTTTACATTTAGAATATAAGTGTGCTAAATTACATATAATAAAAAGAACCCATAAATGTAGTATGTGATACATACATATTTTCTACCTTGGACTAGATCATACATCGTAAAACAAATACCCGGAAGGTCAACTTAACTACGCAATAAGCTACAGCGATCAAATGAGCACGGTTATTACAATGTATTTTTGAATAAAAGAAACATAACCAAAATATACAACATTCTTGCAAAAGATCATCCCGGTGAAATGCGTATGAATAACATGCGAAACTGTGTTTAGATCGTTATTTAAAGTCCATATTAATTCAATCAACTGGACGAAACACAGTGTTTCAACGTTAAGTCATCTTGGAGTATCTTCAAGTATCTTCTATCAGCTATCTACTGGACATTGATTTCTAAATGTAGATGGGATTAGACGTGAATTTGATGTTATCATGCCCGCAGGTGGAAAGTTGGAAACCGTTTGACAGATAGACAGTCATACAACTAAATTTCTATGGTTGTAAATATTAATTGGTCATTGTAAGAAAATGTTAAATATTTATGTTGTCATTGCTGAAGTCTATAGTGTATTGCTTATGATGCTTTAGTTTATCGCACATCTGACAAAACATTCGACAAAGGTGACGCCAGGAAATAGGAGACATCAAGTTATTTATGCCGATTCGTTCATTGATGTATATGTTATTTTATAGTTAAAAGAACACGTCATCTTCTTCAGTTAGTGAGCACGCCGGAGTGCCCTCAGTATTTTAAAGAACGAAACAGAAATTAAATATCGCAGAACACCAATGGTGTATGTATGAAGAACACAACTGGGTAAAATGCCACTTTTCATACAAATGTGAAAATGGAAAATATGTTCTTTGTTGTTGTTAACATAATGTCAAAAACTGCCATTTTAAAGAATCGGTGTAATTGAATAAGGCTCTTAAAAATAAACATACATAATCAAATTGCAATAAGAATACTCTGAAACAATAATTTTCTGTCATTACTTTTATTGGCGCTGTGGAATACTAATCTACACCAAGGGTTACAAATTCAGTAGGTTGGACCCTGCCTCCAAACATCGACAATGTCATCAATGAAATAAGAAACAACAACGTCTTGTTATTTTAAATAACACTAAAACCCGTACCGTATCTCTAGTGTTATAAGATAACTTGAATATATTTCAGTTTTATTTATTTTAAATATCGTTTAAACCGTTTTGTTATAGATTACATGTGTTTGTCATTGTGACCCAGTAGTTCGGCTCCTGCATCAGAACATATAAAAACATCATAAATAAAATCAGAAACAACAACATATTGTTATTTAACATATCGCCATTATGTCATTAACTGATTTGCTATAATATATATTAGTTAATTGATTTTAAATATCGTAAAAACGTTTTTGTTGTATGTAGCATTTTTTATCATTTGATTACCGAACATCGGATTTATTTTACAGTATACTAATACATGCATTAAATGCGTACTAAACGTTAATTGAGCGTCATGACAATCCTTCAACAACCATCTGTTAGGATATCAACTATTCATTAACATTATTATTTTAAAAATATTCACTTGAATTTGGACAATTAATAATATTATTTTACTTGAACTCACATTACATAATATATATATCACAATATGCTAATTCCAGAAGGAATAGTACAATCAGGTGAATACTCCCCTGGAAAATTATCATTCAGGGTGAGACGTCCCAGATTCTGTTCGTGATAGTTACCTGAAACAAATAAAGATCAAGTAATATATTATTATTCATTTCTTATTGCATAGATGTACTGTTATATAAACACACAACTGGCTACTCCATGCAATTCCTATTTTATATACTTTAAAACGTCTAATATTGCCTACTCTAGTATACTTTTTCCATTGGCAAATGACGCATTTAAGAATTTTATGGATAAACATAACGTGTAAACAAATAAATATATACTGGCGTTCTCTTTCTTATTTCATAACTTATCTGAAAGAAAGGTATTAAATCCAATGCCAAAATAAGATCTGTTGCCTAAGTTTTATTGTCTTCCCATAGCCCACCCACGTTTGAAATGTTAAATGTTTACCTGTTTAAAACATAACAAAGTGCATATAAAGCATAAATATGTATAAAATCCGACTTACATATATTATTCCACAACCTGTAATAGTTTTCTGTTCCAGTCATATAGTTAAATGAGCAAAAATGCTCGCATCAAGAACGATTATCAGTACATGCGGACGTAACCTAATCAGCAGTAACCCCCCTGACCTCAATCTCCTACACAGAGTGATCTCCCCTTATTGGAATGTCGAAAAGGTCAATGTGCTGTTGGTTTGCCATGATGCATAAACTTTTAATATACATGTACGTGTATACGAATGTTATAATTAACTTCAGTTTACGTGAGCCGTTCATAAAGTATACAACGTGTGAAGTGTTTATGACTCTGGTAGGATGAAATACATTAAAATACGTCGAAAGTAGAATAAATCAGCATGTTTGTTTTGTGTACAAATGCAATACGGAACTTAAACGAAAGAAAACAATTTCAGACAGTCGTCAACCCCACATATTTAAATTTGAAGTTTGTGTATATATGTGTATCGATTTCTGTCAATTCCTGTTGGGTGCATTCTCAACTGATATTTCATTAGTAAAAATCACAAAAAATGATAAATACTGTCTAAAATATGTACACAACGAATGAAATTAGTATCACCCCGGCACCTGTATCCTCTCCGTTACTTCATTTTTGTGGTCCCTGTGTCCTTTCCGTGTATGGTACCTGCAACCTTTCCGTTATAGTTCATTAATACACGAGTTCTTATCTATACGGCAGTTGATAGGGAGATGTTTCTTTTTTTAAAAATCCGTTTCAACTCAAGATGTGTAGAACTCTACCACTTGGTGATCAATTAAAACGATACACGCGATTTTCAGTAAAAATACAGCAATGAAAATTATTATAGTTATATTTTCCTTCAAAAACATCAGAAAATGAAAATTGTTATTAAAAGAAAATAAATCACATTGCAGTACCCAAATAACCAACAATTTTGAATTAAATTCAAGAAGAGTTGATGACGTAAACAATTCAATTTCCGAAAGCGCAGCAAACTGCTAGAAATTATGTGCAATGCCATTACATTTGTATGATAACAAATTACATAATGTAATGCATAGATCTTTTTAATGTCGAAGTGTAGCACTTCACATTGAAGATTCATCTCGGGAGAACGAAATCTTTGACTGAATCATTGATTTTCTGGAGTGATGACATCCGTCTCAATTCATGAACCTTGACATTAAGTTGGCAACGTTTCCTTTCCACATTATGTTCTTCGATAATTGATGCATCTTGATTAGGATTTAATTTTTTTTTTTATCCAGAAGACATATTCTGCCAGTGCCAAACACCTAATTAAAAGCGGCAAGTTTTGCATCAAAGGACCATGTGCATGTGCTGTTGTTATTCTACTCTGTGAATGTTCATTTGACATGTAAAATATGTAAAGTTGTTCTTCAGGGCATTGTCTGAGACCACGAGCTCACTGAATGCTTCCAACTATTTGTTCGGTGGGATATAAATTCATTATTCTTTAAAGTTGAAAGTTGTATGAATTGATTTTCATTGCCATTGGAATACAAAACAGATAAACGAAATATTATTACAAAGCATCAGAAGATCTGTCAATGTATGATAAAATAAAATGGAGAAACATGTTAAATTCCCGCTTACTCCACGCATCGGACCCTCTTTTTACAGTGCAGACAATAAACAAACCATTTCAAACAAGTACCAAGCCTTATTATTTTCCACAGAGGCTTTACAAAATGGAAACCAATTATCTTTGATGGAACATGAAACGTGTATAAACTGATGTCAGAACTCAAATTTGCATCAATGTCATATCGGATAAACGCCGCGTTCTGAACAAATATAGCGATGCCTTTGGAGGAGTTAATTCACTTGTAAAAGATGTTTTATGGTTTTCAGTTAATGGTTGGATTGCATACTTGTGTGAGCTATTTGGTGTATGCAGTTAACGAGTAGCTTCATTTGCATCATTGTCATATCGGATAAAAGGCCGCGTTCTGGACAAGTATAGAGGTGTTTTTGGAAGAGTTTATTCGCTTGTAAAAGATGATTTATGGCTGGATTGCGTACTTGTGTGAACTATTTGGTGTATGCAATTAAACGAGTATCCAAACTCCTTACAAATATTTAAATGATTTAAATGACCGACACCATAGATAACCCACTGCAGCAGCAACAATGCTGCCGAGAGGATCGGTTGTTAAAGAGACTTGTTCAAAGATTGTTCGTGTTTTTGAAAAATGTCATTAAATGTCATTAGGCCATACCAATTTGATTCTATGTTTAACGTCCTCGGGCTGGTAGGTTTTCGGATGTCTGAACAAAAAAAACAAAAACAGTTTTGACAATTTTAAAAATCGAGTTGGAAAGCGTATAAAAAATGCCTATCATGACATACTTTGTGTGATTTCGTAATTTTATGATCTCAGTCAATAAATGACATAGTAAATAATATAAGTCATGATGCTTAGTTCAAGTTATATTTCAGTTTTGAATGAATATTGTTGGTGGGCATCTTGTATTTTGGGTATGTGTATAACTTGAAATAAATTGATGATATTAC
>CM051027.1:33152617-33155117 GCA_027627225.1 Congeria kusceri | reverse complement strand
TATCGACGTGACCAACATACAGTAAAACAGGCCAAGTCATGCACAAACTATCATGAACTCCAATATTGCATTACAATCTATGCATATAGTATTAACTGAGTTACGTTTCTATACGTGTTCATTGCCCTAATGCAGAGAGGCATGTATATGACTTCATATCACACGCTCTACATGCACAGTAACAATGAACGGTTCGGGAAAACTGCGAGCGGGATACGCAACCTCAACTGTTATATTTTTTTTAATTTTTTTTTATTTTTTTTTTTTGTATAACAGGAGGACGTACGAGGACCCGAGGCTCTAGACCAGTTATGAGGTGCCTTCATCACCCCCCGAACTTCCTTAAAACAATAACGATTGATTTAAAAGAAAAAATCCTTAATTAGGATATGAAAATTTTGTGATTACTAATTTCCTTAACTGCATGCATTGCACTTCGGAAACATACCAATCAAACATGATAGATATACAATACAAAAATAATACATATATCTTAAAATGGAATCATCACGTTGATGCCCACATCTATTCCTCATCCAATTCAACCAGAGATGACAGAAATTCATCTTCTAAAAAGCAAATCGCATACAGTCAATAATATCAAATAATACATAAACATAAACAAAACAAATAGGGCGGGTGGGTGGGAAATACGTACGCTTTCTAGCTTGTCCGAAACCCGAATGATTTGAAATAACTTTCAAACAAACACGAGATCTATGTGCATCAATTCTCATTGGTCATCTAAAAATAGGTACTTAAAAACTGGTTTACAAACCACTCTCATGCTTCGATGAATAATCGAACGATACTAAATATATTTGCATAATTTATACATTTACTAAAAATTTAAGCAGTCAAATCTAGAGAACGCAGACCTCCGCCAAAATTTTCTCTGATATGTGACCTCCCTTTAAAACTACAATGCCAGTTTACACTTCGACGCTAAATACTTCTTCTCTGAGTCAGTGAGTGCAAAATAAACGAATGCGTGTCTACCAATTCATGCAAATAGCAATCATATTATATTATTAAACATTCATCAGTCCTTTGGCCTTCTTAACATCTTTCAGTCTCCCTACATATGATATATAATATTTCATTATTCAATAGCAGTCAGAACGATAACACTGGAATATATGTGTTTATGGAACGCCTAGACTGTCTTATGTTGACTGTTGACATGCTGGATGGTTCATTGAAATGATGATTGATTTTATAATATGATATGAGGTTATCATGGTATGCTGTGTGTTTATGATAGTATGCTGTGTGTTTATGATAGTATGCTGTGTGTTTATGATGGTATGCTGTGTGTTTATAATGGTATCCTGTGTGTTTATGATTGTATTCTGTGTGGTTATAATGGTATGCTGTGTGTTTATGATGGTATGCTGTGTGGTTATAATGGTATGCTGTGTGTTTATGATGGTATGCTGTGTGTTTATGTAGTATGCTGTGTGTTTATGATGGTATGCTGTGTGTTTATGTAGTATGCTGTGTGTTTATGATGGTATGTTGTGTGGTTATAATGGTATGCTGTGTGTTTATGATGGTATGCTGTGAGGTTATCATGAAATGCTGTGTGTTTATGATGGTATGCTGTGTGTTTATGATGGTATGATGTGTGTTTATGATAGTATGTTGTGTGTTTATGATGGTATGCTGTGTGTTTATGATAGTATGCTGAGTGTTAATAATGGTATGCTGTGTGTTTATGATGGTATGCTGTGTGTTTATAATAGTATGCTGTGTGTTTATGATAGTATGCTGGGTGTTTATGATAGTATGTTGTGTGTTTATGATAGTATGCTGTGTGTTTATGATGGTATCCTGTGTGTTTATGATGGTATGCTGTGTGTTTATTATAGTATGCTGTGTTGTTATGATAGTATGCTGTGTGTTTATGATGGTATGCTGTGTGGTTCTAATGGTATACTGTGTGTTTATGATGGTATGCTGTGTGTTTATGTAGCATGCTGTGTGTTTATGATCGTATGCTGTGTGTTTAAGTAGTATGCTGTGTGTTTATGATGGTATCCTGAGTGTTTATAATGGTATGTTGTGTGTTTATGATGGTATGCTGTGTGGTTATCATGGTATGCTGTGAGGTTATCATGGTATGCTAAGTGGAACGATCGGGTCTTTTTTTTAAGAGAACAAGCCCTTAGCCACTTTCTAGTTTTGTAATCATCAATTGCAGGGTAATGTATTAAATATAATGGATGCGATCTTACAACATATTGGCCTACAAAGGCTCGTTACAGTATTTGACAGGGAAAATATAACACCGGACATTGTTTGCGCATTGTCCATGTATGAAATGAATTGCTTGGGAGTGCATAATCGAGCCGATGTTATGAAACTGCGGACAGCATGTTGTCATTATGGAAGTTTTCAACCACGTAGGGCAAGTGCAGGATCCGGTTCGCCGTCCTTCGAGATTCCGAAAAGGATTCTTGAAGACCTATTAGAAACTGGATTTACAATTAAAGAAATA